>CAUYPO010021800.1:0-29895 GCA_963574435.1 Cheirogaleus major | reverse complement strand
GTTGGAAACCAGCCTGATCAAGAGCGAGACCCTGTCTCTACTAAAAATAGAAAGAAATTAATTGACCAACTAAAAATATATACAGAAAAAATTAGCCGGGCATGGTGGCGCATGCCTGTAGTCCCAGCTACTCGGGAGGCTGAGGCAGTAGGATCGCTTAAGCCCAGGAGTTTGAGGTTGCTGTGAGCTAGGCTGACGCCACGGCACTCAATCTAGCCTAGGCAACAAAATGAGACTCTGTCTCAAAAAAAGAAAAAAAAAAAAAAAAAGATTAGCCTGGGCAACATAGTGAGACCCTGTCTCCACAAGCCCAGGAGTATGAGGTTGCAGCGAGCTATGATCATACCACTGTATTCAAGCCTGGGCAGCAGAGCAAGACTCTGTCTTTTAAGAAAAACAAAACAAAAGAACTCTCCAAACTGTAGTCTGTTGTATAAAAAGTATAACACAATAGAGTTGATTTTTTAAAAAAATTAGCTGCTAGGGTTTAAAAATTCAGATTTCTGGCTTCTCTTAAAAAACTGGAAGATTTGGCTTCATGGAGCCCATATTTCCTTTTGGCAACAATGGCTGGAGCTGAGTAGCTGCTACCTATTTGAATAGATAGCTGCCTTTCCATTTTGCCACAAGAAAATTCTGTTTCAAACTAACTTTATCCATAATAAATTAATCAAAAGAACTAAAAGTTTAGTTCCTTATCTTTTCCCAAAAGACATTATGATTGGAGCTAAAGTCCATGGAGAAAATAATATAAAAAGCTATGAATCAGGCATGAGTAGAAAGAGATACCAGAGGAGACAGAAAAGTAAAAGAACTAGGTACTGTTAATGGCATGTAAGTCAAGAAAGCAAGAGTTTCAGAGCAATCGGTTAAACGAGCTGAAGAGAGGACAAAGAGTGAGGATGAGAACAGAGCACTGTATATGGCAAGAAAACAGAAGTAACTTTCATGAGAATAGTGTTAATAGCAAGGTAGAGACACAGGTCTAAGTGCAGCACGGTAAGGAGGTGGATGGTTAGGAACAAAAGCATCTGTACATATGACACATTCAAAAGTCTGGGCAAAAGGAGAGTCTAGGGGTCAGTTAGAAGAGGGACAGTAGAGTCAAGGAAAAGCTTTGCCAAGAGGAGAGGAATTGGACATGTTAGCAGGTGGAAGGAGAGGAGCCTAATAACAGAAAGGGGTCACAACAAAGGCTAGAAGAGCTGGCTCCATGAAGGGGCAAACACTGCTTTCTGTTAGCACCAACAGCTCCTAGAGACAAGTGTACTAGGAAAGCCCAGGCCTGGGTTTCTTAAGAGGTCCGGATGTAAGAATGCATCCGGAATGCATTTCTTCCCTGAGCTCTGCTCTCCCCTCTGAGAGGCTTGCTAAGGGCTGCATATTGAGACGAAGCCTCAGTCACGGAAAACAAAGTGTGCACGTGGCAGTACCCGAGAGATCCCCAGTGATGGAGGAGGTGCCGAAGTAGTAGCCACGGGGCAGACGGACCCCAGGCACCTCAATGCAGTCCCTCCACTCATGCTTGCCATCGATGTCCATCATAATCTAGAATAAAAAGAAGGAGTAAATAAGGGTCAGGCCATGGGAGCAGGAGCAGGACAGCCCATACTACCATCTGGTCCAGGACAGGACTCACCGTCAAATGCCTCTTGACATAGCGAATCACAAGGAAGGTGTCATAATGGAGATTGCGGACAATGGCTGTACAGCCCCCCAGCTCTGTAGGCCGCCCATCCCGCTCGTGATCATAGCTGAGGGAGCCGTTGTTCACCATGGCTGAGACGTAGGGGAATACCCGCTGAGTAGCAGGGAGGGAAAAGCAGAGACAATAAGGAAGAGCTCTTAGGAACACCTGTGCAAACAGCAACAGGAATTTTACACACACAAGCTGAGCACCTTACAGCAGATCAGACAACCACTCTGCCTCATCATTGACAGCCCCTGAGAACCCACATTCAGATGGTCATTCAGGGGATATGGGCCCAGGGAGTGACTGAACTCCATACGAGCCTTCGGTAATTCTCCTTGCTCCCAATCTGGGATAGGCCCACAATGGCCCTGGTAAGACGCTGGAGTCTGACTTGAATCCTCCCAGAGATCACCTTTTGGCACTTATATACTGCCCAGTACTAGGGGTTTCCTTTTTATGTATATATATTATACCTGTCTCCCCAACTGCCACATAAGCTTCTTGAAGAAAAAAATCATTTATTACACATCTTCGCACGTCTCCATTTAGCCCTATCTCTTCCTCTTCAGGGTGAGTGTTTGTACACAGCAGGTATTCTGAAAATACCTGTTTGAGCAGGGGAATCTTTCTATTCACAGTAGTTCCTTTCAAATTCTCAAACTCTGTAAGCATATGATGCTACATGGATTAGGACTTAGAACACTGAGCAGGGCTGCTGGATGTGCTTCTCTAGCCACAGTGACTGTTCTTAGTGAAAACATTTTCCAGCCCACTTAAACCTCCTCCACACATAACTTCTCCCAAAAATACTAATAAGAGGGCAAGGTTCTACCCCTACAGAGAGAAAACTGAAAGATTCCCCATAACCCACTCATTTTCCCATCTACTTCAAAGGCTCCTTGTCTCCAATAAAGTTGTAGGAGCAAATTCTTCCCTAGAAATGATGAACTAACCATTTCAGAATGAACCCAGTGTCAAGGCAGTGCAGAGAGGCAGGGTGATGAAAGGAGAAGGTAACATGAGGCATGCCACTCCTTTGGTGAGCTCCCCACTGTCCTAGGTGGTCAACATGCAAGGTGGAGATGCAGTCAAGACCAGAGACTAGGGACTCCTGAGACAACAGCCACGTGGACTCAAAACAGCAACAAATGTTGGATGGACATATGGAAATAAGGGATGGCCATGGTGAGTCAAGAACTGAATACCTGAACTCCTGGAGAATATCGCCTCTTCTGGGCCTGAGAGGGTCCAGCAGGTTATTATAAAAACAAGAGAGGGCACAGAAGACAGGAGACCAAGTCAGAAAGAAGAGCTATGACCCAGCTGTGATAGATGAACAAACCAACCTAAATCCCCAAACAGAATGTCAGGGTCCATTAATGGCATTCAGCAAGCCCTTGAACCCCTCAAAATTATTTGCAGAACCATATATACAGGTACTTGTAAATTTTTCTGAGGCGGGGGTCTATTACTGTCATCATATTCTCAAAGGGGTCCCCTAGGAAAAACGTTCTAACCCATGGAGGGTCCTGAAGCTTTCCGAAGGAGCTTTATAAAACACACTGTTACACTGTGCCGGCAGGCCCCACTTATGGAAGTCAGAAGCTTAGGCCACAAGTTTGTCTGTGCCCAGACTACTGTATTTCTATAGCAAGGGGAGAGACAGGAGAGACAAACAGGGCTAAGTTCTTCTTAATTCAAGATGTCTTTTACTGCACTCAGGATCTCAAGATGTAGCTCTTGCCCAGAAGACAAAATCCACCACTTGAGAGACTATGAAATCAATCCAAAGGGATCATTTACCCTCTAATTGAGCCTTTTGGGCATATATTTTCAAATAATTGTTGTCATCCTACCCTATGGCACGTGGGCAAGGAAGAAGCTCCGTGGGAGCATTATAGCATGATAGACTTAGAAAAATCTTCAGGCTTAATCTTAATAGCTTTGCTCCAGAAAAGAAATTCTACACAAGCCCAGCTCAGCCCTGCCCTATGAGAAGGGTAGGCAACAGTGCAGAGCTCAAAGCATTCATTCTTGTAATACTCAGTGAGCACCTATTACGATCCAGGCACTGTTCCAGATGCTGAGGGTCCCATGGGCAACAAGACAGGTATGTGCTCTCATGGAGCTGACATTAGAGTGTAAGATAAAAACAATAAACAAGTAAATAAAATTATTTGATAGTGATAAATGCTATGATGAAAATAAAATAGGTAATACAATAGAGACTGATGAGGGAACGAACCTCTCTCTGGGGAGGCACGTCTGAGCTGAGACCCAAGTAATTAGAGGGATTCCGCCAAAAGATCGAGGACATAAGAAGCATAAGGTTAGCATATTCAAGGAACTAGAAGACAGATTTGTCTGAAACACAGCTACTGAGGAAGAGGCTGATATGACAAGAGGCAGCAGCCATAGCACACGGGGCCTCATGAGCCACAGTAAGGAGTCTGGGCCTCAGAGCAGCTCCCCAGCCATTCTCTGATGCCACTGGCAGAATTTGCACAACACACAGAAAGATAGGAAATCAATCAGTGGATGATCAGATCGCCACAAAATTAGTCTTCTACAACTATTCTATTACTTAGAACAAGGAATTGTGAGCATGTTAACAAACACTGAGAGAAAGCTCATAATTTCAGAGACAATTAAAGAAAAGAAGGTCTTAAAAATGCCCTGGGGAGCTCTGACGACTCCAAGGCTTGCTTCATTTATCACTTCCAGTAACCCTGATGGAAGTTTAGGTGCAACTTTAAAGAGTGTGTCTAGGACAGCAACTTTTAGGCTGAGGGTGCCTCACTCTTCCCAAGGCTGGTGTGGTCTCAGGATCACCTGAGGGAGCCTTTTAACTGCACATATCCCTGGGTCCCTCAGTCAAAGAATCTCATTCAGTAGCTCTAGATGGGGGCACAGGATTATGTATTTTTCAAAAGCACCAGAGAAGACTGGAGCGTGCAGCCAAAGGTAAGAAGCACTGCACTAGACACATAGCCCCACTGCTTTGCAGCTGGAATCTGTCTACTTCAGCAACGCATGACTTGGCCTTCAACTTTTAAGCTCACATCAGTAGTAAGTCTTTAAACGCCATCTTATTTTCTATTCCTAGTCAGGAGTTCTTGAAATGTTTCTTGGATAGCCACTGATTTCACACAGCAATAATTTTTTTCCCCCTGGAAAGCAGCAGCCTATAGCTGGAATCAAAGGTTGAAGAATCACACTGATTCAGGCAAGGCGGGTAGTTTCATTCCTAATTTAAGAGTCACCAGAAAGGAGGAACTCCCACCTATTGTCCTAATGATTGTTGTTTGTAGGGTGGAGAAATGTTTTCAACTTTTTGCACTACAAGTCCACTTTAAAAAACAAATTATTTTTAAAAGATCCTCTACATGATAATGATACTTTCAGCATATCTTGATTGAAAATATACCCATGAGCTTGTGGATTTATGGATTCTATGCCAAAATTCCACATGGCCTCTGTAATCAGGGAGACCTGGGTTTCATCTGCAGTTATGTCACTCATAGTTGTATAACCTTGGGTAGGTTACATCACCTCTTTGAGATTCTATTTCCTCACTGTAAACAGGGAAAATAACACACAGCTCAAAAGGTTAATTATGAAGATGAAAAGAAATATGTAAAACATTTAGTACAGTGTCTGGCATTAGGGAGGGAGTCAATAAATGGTCAATGACTAAATTAATCAATTTCTAGATACATACATGTTCACATGTACTCATATAAACACAGAGCCAAACATACATCTCTTAGAGCAGTAATTCCCAGACCACTGGCTGTCAGGGACCAGTAAAATTTTCAAAAGCATTTTGGAGATTAATAAATTTGGTTTCATTTTATTGCCCACTACATACATTAAAATACAATAAGGACAAAACCAACAATAATGACAAATGTCTAAAAAAGACATTTTAACACCAAAAAATGAGAGAATTATGTAATTTCATAATAAAACAATTGAATACATCTAGCACTTATGAAAAATCACTTCACTGTTCTGATTCTTGGACCAGTGAAAACCTTGTTACCAACCAATATAAGTTCATAAACTAGAATCTGGGAACAGTGTTTTCCAACCCAAACCATACTATAGTCTAGTAAGCTGACCATTTGTTTACTGGAACCAGTAAAGTGTGAAGAAAAGAAGGGTAGGAGAGGAGAAGAAGAGAGAATGGAGCCACAACAGCTACTGCTGATATGTTTGCAAAATGTCCCTTAGGAATCCATTGAATGGTGTGAATAACAGCTAGCATTTACTGAGAGATTACTCTGTGCCAGGCACCATACTCAGTAATGGACATATATGTATTCATTTAATTCTCACAACCCTATGAGGTAGTATTAGTACCCTATTTCACAGGTAAGAAAACTAATCTAAAATAACACAGGTATTAAGCAGTGAAATTAGATTTAGAATCAAGCAGTCTGGCTCCAGAGCCCTGACTCAATTACTAAGCTACATTGCTCTCGATATCTATCAATATGGAAAAATGTTTCATATGTATTTATCAGGTGTCTAAACAGCATGTACCTTGAAACACAAACAAATAGTTCCAGATTAAGGGAGAGAAGAGACATAACTGAATCCAACAAAGGATCTGAGATTTTCTTTCCTTATAAAAGACATATTGGGACAACTGGCAAAATATGAATAAGGACTATAGATACCAGTATTATTATCAATGGTAAGTTCTTTACTTTTATTAAAGTGCTGTGGCTATACATAAGAGAACTTGTTTTTAGAAAAAGCACACTTTGTTAAGTATTTAAGATTAAGGGGGCATCATGAAGGCAATATTAGCTAGTTGAGAAAAAAACACATGCATGAGCACACACACACAGACACATACACACATAAGTAAAATAAAAGGACAACGCAAATGCAGTAAAATATTAACATTGTGGGGAATCTGGGTGAAGAACATCTCAGAATTCTTTGTCATATTCTTATAACTTATCTATAAGTCTAAAACTATTATCAAAATTTTAAAAAGATTAATCTGAATCTAGTATTCACCATACTCTCAATTTTTCTACATCTGAAAATTTTAAAATTAAAAAAAGCTTTTAAAAAATAGTATGTAAAATATGATACAATATTTTGTTTTTAAAAAAGGTATCTATATAGCTTTTTCAGGCTTTTCTGCTTTTTAGCTTTTTTTGTTTGAGACAGAGTCTCACTCTGTTGCCCAGGCTAGAGTGCCCTGGTTCACAGCAACCTCAAACTCCTGGGCTCAAGCAATCCTTCTGCCTCAGCCTCCCGAGTAGCTGGGACTACAGGCATACGCTACCATGCCCGGCTAATTTTTTCTATATATTTTTAGTTGGCCAATTAATTTCTTTCTATTTTCAGTAGAGACGGGGTCTCGCTCTTGCTCAGTCTGGTTTCGAACTCCTGACCCTGAGTGATCTGCCCGCCTCTGCCTCCCAGAGTGCTAGGATTACAGGCGTGAGCCACTGTGCCTGGCCTATCATTAGCTTTTATATAAAAATAATTAACAACAAAAACATGCCTTCTACTAGATGCTATTAGATGTGAAGCATCTCCCACCACACCTCCACTTCACCCTCCCTTGGATCACTGGTGGAATATGCTCACTGCCACTTCCACAGACAGACTTGTCCCTTTTCAGACTTGCAAAACTTTATAAACTGCTGTCCTACAGTAATCTTCATCTAAATCTTTATGCAGAAATCAGAATAAAGAGGACATAGGTTAACTCAGCAATCCGCATCCTATTTAGAGTGGATAACAAGATCAGTGAGATTCTTATCAAGTCATTGCACAGCCTGTTCCATAAGCCCCCAGGCTACCACTAACCTATGCTAGAGACTCTGTCTCCAGGTCTCACAGCTACTCAACTGGAGGACATGGAAAAATGGCACTTCCAGGCCCAAAAGACCTTCATATACTTGAACAGCATCACAATCTTTTAAGAAACTCATGGAATGATTTTAATCTCATTTATCGTAGTTTGTGACCCCACTAGAACAAACCCAAATCAATCAGAAGACTTCAATAAAGAGTACTCCAATATCAGGAGACTTTGAATTTGAGGTGTGCCTCAAACATTGATGTTCATAACCCACCCACCCAGATTATAGATATATTTAATATCTAAATATTACATATATATAGAATATAGTCTAATATGTAAATCTTAATTTCACTGCTGCCCATTATTTTAATAGTATGTGAATACTTCTTGTTAATGAAAAGAGCTATCAATTCTATAGAACAGGGGATCTTGTTTACAGTTCTACTTTGGGGAGTCCATGAACCTAAAATTATACATGAACATCTATGTGTATGTGCATCTTTCTGTGGGCCCAACATGTTCATCAGATTCTCAAGAGTCAAAACCCAAAGAAAGGTAAAGAACTAACCCAGAGCCAAGTGTCTTCTGGAGCACGGGCTCTTGCTTTCTTCTTCCTGTCTCCCTCTTTCACTGTCTCAGAAAAAAAACATTATTTTCTCCTTGCTGTCATCAAAAACCAGCATACATACATTTTCATACTTCCCTCAAAAATCAGTTCTCCCCGGTCAAGCTCAGCCTCAATGCCGAATCACATCCAAAGAGCATGCCAATCCTCCCTAGGCCTGGATTCCCAAAAGTCTCTCTTGGAAAACACTGTTCCACCTAGGACTTTAAAAAAAAAAAAAAAAAATACCCTAACTGAGAACTTAAGAACTTTAATAATGTAAAGATGCTCTCTACCAATAGTAAAGAGACCATGTTGAGATCAGTGTTTTCATCAAGATAAAAACATGAAGGAATGTGTTTTTAAACTGGATGGCACATAATCCATCCAGAATGTGTAAAAAAAATTAGCAAAGAATAAAAATTTTAAAAAATTTAAAATAAAAAAAAAACCTGGATGGCACAGTATTGTTAATTTCCTTTCCATTTAAAGGAAGAAAAACAATTATCACATTAAAATATATATATATATATATATATGTGTGTATATATATATATATGGACCCTGGGGCAGTAGTGTGTACCCGTAGTCCCAGCTACTTGGGAGGCTGAGGTAGGAGGCTTGAGCCCAGGAGTTTGAGCCTAGCCTGGGCAATACAGCAAGACCCCAGCTCTAAAAAAAAATAAAATATGAGGAGTGCCTCAAATAAAACTTCCAAGTTGGCTTGATCTAAGAAGACCAGAGAGCTCTTCTCTCTACTCTCCAACTGTTTCTGCCTCCCCAGAGTGAGGCCCACATGTCTCACAGAGAAAAATGAAGGCCAAACTTGCCAAGTATTGCATGTCAACACTCGCATTTCAAGAAGGACTCTTGTCATTATAGTCTGATTTCAACTGAAAGACATTTACACTCCAAGATTGCTACTGAGTTCTCTGCAACTTTTCACCAACATCTGGGTTCAAGTGCAAAACTGATGATCAAAAACTGATGACTTCATAGTGCCAAAAAAAGACGACCAGGTCATCTTTTAATCAACATTTAAAAAATAACAGCAATACTAAGATATAATTCAAATACCACACAACTCACCTGAAGCATATAATCCAACAGCTTTTAGTATATTCAGAGTTACGATTATGATTACCACAATCAATTTTAGAACATTTTCATAACCCCAAAAAGATACCCCATGCCCACTAGTAGTCACTCTCCCCATCTCCACACAATGCCTCAGCCCTAGACAACCACTAATCTACTGTCTCTATAGATTTGTCTACTCTGGACATTTCATATGCATGGGCTCATACCATGTGTAGGTCTTTTGTGACTGGCTTCTTTCACTTAGCATGTTTTCAAGAGTCATCCCTGTTGGAGCACACATCAATACTTCTTTTCTATTTATTGTTCATGTTCCATTGTGTGAAGATACCACATTTTATTTACCCATTGATCAACTGATGGACATTTGGGTTGCATCCATTTTTTGCCTATCATGAATAATGCTGCTATGAACATTCACATAACGGTTTTGGTGTAGATATATGGTTTGTGTAGATACATGTGTTCATTGCCCTTGCAGTATACACCTACGAGTGGAATTGTTAGATCATATAAACTGTTTAGCCATTTCAAGAAATGTCAAACTGTTTTCCACAGCCACTGCACAGTTTACATTCCCACCAGCAGAGTATGAGGGTTCCAATTACTCCACATCCTTACCAAAACTTATCTTTTTTATTTTAGCCATCCTAGTGGGTGTGCAGTGGTATCTCATTGTGGTTTTGATTTACATTTCCCTACGGCTAACAATGTAGAGCATCTTTTCATATGTTTTTTGGCCATTTGTGTATCTTCTTTGGGGGAAATATCTATTCATATCCTTTGCCCAATTTCAACTGGGTTGTCTTATTGAGTTATAATAGTTCATATATTCTAAAAATAAGTCCCTAATTAGATACGTTTGCATTACAATTTCTCCCATTTTGTGTGCTGTCTTTTCATTTTCTTTTCTTTTTTTTTTTTTTTGAGTCAGAGTCTCACTTTGTTGCCCGGACTAGAGTGCCGTGGTGTTAACCTAGCTCACAGCAACCTCAAATGCCTGGGCTCAGGCGATCCTTCTGCCTCAGCCTCCCAAGTAGCTGAGACTACAGGCATGCGCCACCATGCCCGGCTAATTTTTTGTATATATATTTTTTAGTTGGTCAATTAATTTCTTTCTATTTTTAGTAGAGATGGGGTCTCGCTCTTGCTCAGGCTGGTTTCGAACTCCTGACCTTGAGCAATCCGCCCGCCTTGGCCTCCCAGAGTGCTAGGATTACAGGCGTGAGCCACCGCACCTGGCCCTGTCTTTTCATTTTCTTGATGTCTTATGAAGCATGTAAGTTTTTTATTTTGATGAAGTTCAATTTATCTTATATATATAAATATATATGTATGTATTTTTTTTTAAAGGGGTGGAGGGTTGTGAGGAGGGGCGTTCAGTTGCCTTGTTTTTGTTGTTGTTGTTGTCGTTGAGACAGAGTCTCACTCTGAAACCCTGGGTAGAATGCAGTGGCATCACTGTAGCTCACTGAACCTCCAACTCCTGGGCCCAAGTGATCCTTTCCTTCTGCTTTAGCCTCCTGGGTAGCTGGGACTACAGGCAGGCACTGTAATGCCAGCTGGGTCTTTTTTCTTTCTTTTTGGTAGAGATGGGGTCTCACTATTGCTCAGGTTAGTCTCAACTCCTGAGCTCAAGCAATCCTTCCGCCTCAGTCTCCCAGAGTACTAGGATCACAGGAACAAGCCACTGCAGCTGGCCCAATTTATCCATTTTTCTTTTGTTGCTTTTGCTTTTGGTGTCATATCTAAGAAACAACTGCCTAATACAAGGTCATGAAGAATTAACCCCATGTTTTCTTCTAAGAGTTTTATAGTTTTAATTTTAACATTTAGGTCACTGATCCATTTTAAGTTAAATGTTGTGTATGGTGTGAAATAGGAAATAACTTGTTTATTTTACATGTGGATAACCAGTTGTCCTGGAACTATTTGTTGAAAAGATGGTTCTTTCCCCATCAGATTGTTTTGGCACCCCTATAAAAAATCAATTGATTAAATGTGAGGGTTTATTTCTAGATTCTCAGGTCTATTCCATTGACCTATACGTCTATCCTTATGCCAGGAGAACACTGTCTTTATTACTGTAGATTTGTAGTAAGTTTTGAAATCAGAAAGTGTAAGTCCTCCAATTTCACTCTTTTTCAAGATTATTTTGGTTATTCTGGGTCCCTTGAATTTCCATATGAATTTTAGGTTCAGCTTGTCAATTTCTGCAAAGAAGCCAGCGGAGCTTTTGTGTTAAACTTGTAAATCAATGTGGGGAGTATTGCCATCTTAACAATAATAAGTCTTCCAATCCATGCCTTGGGATGTCTTTCCATTTACTTAGGTCTTCTTTAATTTCTTCCAACAATGTTTTGTGGTCGTCAATTTTTTTTGTTAAACTTATTTCTAAGTATTTTATTATTTTTGATGATAGTATATATGAAATTGTTTTATTATTTCAGATTGTTGATTGAAATTGTACAAAAATACAATTGAAATTTATTATGTATATTGATCTTGTATCCTGCGACCTTGCTGAATTCATTTATTAGTTCTATTAATAATAGTTTTTTTGTGGATTCTTTAGGATTTTCTACATCCTTTTTTTTTTTTTTTTTTTTTTTTGAGACAGAGTCTTACTCTATTGTCCTGAGTAGAGTGCTGTGGTATCAGCCTAGCTCACAGCAACCTCAAACTCCTAGGCTCAAGCAATCCTCCTGCCTCAGCCTCCCAGAGTGCTAGGATTACAGTGGTGAACCACCTTGCCCAGCCGGGATTTTCTATATCCTGTCATCTGCAGATGGAAATAGTTTTACTTCCTAATTTCCAATTTGGATGTCTTTTATATCATTTTCATGTCTAACTGTCCTGGCTAGAACCTCTAGTACAATGTCAAACAGAAATGGAAAGAGTGGAAATCCTTATCTTATTTCTGTCTTTAGGAGGAAAGAATCCAGTCTTTTATCATTAAATAGGATGTTTGCTGTAGGTTTTACATGGATGCCCTTTATTAGATTGAGGAAATTCCCTTCTATTTCTACTTTGAGTGCTGTTATCATACAGAGCTATTGAATTTTGTCAAATACTTTTTCTGTGTCTATTGAGACAATCATACGGTTTTTGTCCTTCAGTCTACTGATAATACCATGTTAATGTTCATTGTTAAACCAAACTTGAATTCTTGGGATAAATATATTGTCATGATGTACAATCCTTTACGCTGCTGGATCTGGTACACTAGTATTTTGTTGAGGATTTTTATGCCTATATTCATAAAAGACATTGGTCTATACTTTTCTTGTTATGTCTTTGTCTGGCTTTGGTATCAGGATAATATTGGCCTCAAAGAATGAGTTAGTGCCCCCTCCTGCTTTTTGGAAGGGTTTAAGAGAAACTAGTATTAATTTTACTTAATATGTTAAATAAAACTCACTAGTGAAGCCATCTGAGCCTGCGCTTTTCAAGAGTCATTTTTTGGCCGGGTGCGGTGGCTTATGCCTGTAATCCTAGCACTCTGGGAGACCGAGGCGGGTGGATCCTTTGAGCTCAAGAGTTCAAGACAAGCCTGAGCAAGAGCAAGACCCCATCTCTACTAAAAATAGAAAGAAATTAGCTGGACAACTAAAAATACATATAGAAAAAATTAGCTGGGCATGGTGGCGCATGCCTGTAGTCCCAGCTACTCAGGAGGCTGAGGCAGAAGGACTGCTTGAGCCCAGGAGTTTGAGGTTGCTGTGAGCTAGGTTGATGCCACGGCACTCTAGCCCGGGCAGCAGAGTAAGACTCTTAAAAAAAAAAAAAAAAAAAGTCATTTTTATTACTAAGTCAATCTCTTTACTTGTTATAGGTCTATCCAGATCTTCTATTTATTTATTTATTTTTTAAATTAATTAATTTTTTTTATTTCAGCATATTATGGGGCAGATCTTCTATTTCTTAATTAAAATTTTAATAGCTATTTATAATCTGGTAACCTCACTGTGGCATGATAGTACCTTGTATTCCCAAATGTCAAAATTCTTAATTTACCTATCTAAACTACAATTGCTATCCTGCTGAGGGGAAAGCTGAGGATCTATATCTTTGATTACTCTCTCCTGATTTTAGAGTGCCAAGCCTAAACTCCACTTATACACTGAGTTCTCTTGCCCCCTTCTCAGAAGAATTATTGGTTGCTATTATTTTTCTAATATTTTCCTCATGAACAAATATGGTAGAAAGTAAGCTGAACAGAGTCATGTGTACTATGGTGACAAGGAAACAAGAAGCCAGAAAAATGTTTTTACCACTACTTTGAGGAATCTGATGAATTGTTCCAATACCCTCCTGCTGTTCCTTGTCCTTGTCTAGCACATCTTCTACACACATACCACAGTCATTTGCAAGTTTTCAAAAGGTACAATATTTGTCACCTTCTTATTATATGCTCCAAATAATAAAGTAAAATAATAAGACTGGAGTCTCTGGACTCCAGTGGTCAGACCCACTACCTGTGTGACACTACCAAGTTCTGTAACCTTTCTGCATGCACTTGGGCCTCGTACCTGTAAAGTAGAGATAATAATAATACCTATCCCAAAGGGCTGTTATGACAAGTAAATAATGTACGTAAAAGTGCTTAGAACAATGTCTGGCACCTTTATGTATGATATCAAATTAAACCATACCACTGACAAAACACACTTGATTTTACCCTCTAAGATAGTTCTAGGTTGCTGGTATGCTGAAAGGAAGACACTTTCTACATTCTCTGGACTGAATATAAGCTCTAAGAACTGTAATTGCATAAAAGACCAAATGAAAATAATAAATATCTCCATTTTCTTTTTTGTTTTTGGAAACAGAGTCTCACTCTGTTGCCCTGGGTAGAGTGCAGTGTAGTGCAGTGCCATTATCATAGCTCACTGCAACCTCAAACTTCTGGGCTCAAGCCATCCTCCTGCCTCAGCCTCCCAAGTAGCTGGGACTATAGGTGCATGCCATAACACCCAGCTAATTTTTCTGTTTTTAGTAGAGGCGGGGTCTCGTTCTTGCTCAAGCTGGTCTCAAACTCCTGAGCTCAAGCAGGCTTCCTGCCTTAGCCTCCCAGAGTGCTAGGATTACAGGAATGAGCCACCATGCCTGGACTAAATGTCTCCATTTTCAAGAAAGAAGTCAACATGGCAGAAGAAAGCAATGGCCTCTAGAATCAGGAAGACCTATGCATCACCTTATATTGGCTATTATCTTGAACAAGACACTTAAGTTCTCTAAGCCTCTGTTTACTCATTGACAAAATAGGGAAAATAATACTGACAATATTTGCAAAGAACCTGACACATAACAGTCACCCAGTAAACAGGAACTGCTTTTATTTGTTTTTTAAATTTAGTTTTATAAGGAAACAAGGACCTGATGTTAATCCAGGGGTTCTCAATCCTGGCTATACATGTGAATCACCTGGAGAGCTTTGAAAAAGTAAAGCTGCCTAGACTGTACCTCGGACAAACCAAATCAGAATCTCTGGGGTTGAGGCCTAGATGTCAACATTTTTAAAAGCTCTCCAGGTAACTGCAATGTGCAGTTGGAGGTGAGAACCACAATAACTAGCCAGAAAAGAAGTCCCAATTTGAAACTAACTACCATCTGAAACTAAGTTTTTTGATTAACATCTACTTGCCCTACAGAACAAACCCATCAGGTCTACCCTCTCAAATCAGAACTACCACTATCTCATGGTGAAATGCAAGCTAAGAGAGTTTGAACAATTTGTTTCTGGGAGAAACAGAGAACCAGGTTTAAAATTCTCACCAAGTCCTAAAGCCAACATCTCTTACTCAGATGCATTTCTATCTACCAGTATTTCCTCAGCATGACTGGCAAATCTAGATGACCTTCTCTTCATTAAACTCCTCTAATGCACTCACCCCCTGAGAATCAAGTCCGGACTCTTCAGTAGGAACACAACCCTTCAAAACTTGGCCCCATGTGGTACATGGTGAGGGCAAGTCAAATATATTATTCAGACTGCATTGGTGCTAGTTTAAATAGCCAAGCCACCAACAACCCAAGCAGACACTGCTCAGTGTCAGTGGTTAGCTAATATGCTCAAGAGGGAACAGTGTTAATACTACAAGATGCAACATGGCAAGACTCTTGGCCCTGCTTTTCTTTCTAGCCTTATCTCTCTTTGATCCTCCTTTATTTCCTCCTCATCATCCTCTCTCTCACCTTAGCAGCACCTTAAGATATGCTTGTCCCTCTGCATGGAACACTTATTCCTTACCCTGCAGACCTCAATGTTAATGCCACCTCCTGGAAGAAGTCCTCCCTAGCCAAGACTATCACCACTGCCTCACTCCAGGTTAGATGCTCCTGCTGTGTCCTTCCCTAATGCCTCAGAGTTCCCCCATTAGCATTCTCAGTGCTACTGAGTGCAGGGACCATATTGGTCTTGCTCATTAATTCCCAGGGTCTGGTACCTAGGAAGTGCTAGATGTATGTGGAATAAAGAGGAGCCCAGAAGGAACATGGAGAAGCCACTCTAACTGATCTACAACAAAAGGTTATTCTCCTAACTCAGGTCTCACATTTTACCTGCTACAAAGTGAGCTCTGTGGGAAATGTTAACAACTGTTGAAACTTGGTGTTAACATATACAATGATCATTCTACTATTCTTCCAATGTTTAAGTTAGAAACTTCCTAATAAACCTTTGGGGGAAAATTAAGTAACCTCTGCCTCCATTCCTAATCTTATGTTCCTTGCTAAATATTATTTAGCTATAGGATACCCAGCAACAACCTGTCATGATAATTTTCCCACCATCTGATGGTAGTGCCACAGGATAATGAGTACAAATCTGTTACCAATACAAGAAAGTACTAAAGAAGACTTAAGAGGCAGCTAATAAAAAGCAAGAACATCTGCCAACCACCAGATACTAGGTTCCAACAAAATGCTGGGATTTCATCAATTTCCTCCATTTTTTTAAGAGACAGGATCTCACTATGTTGCCCAGGCTAAACTCAATCCTCCTGACTCAGCCTCCCAAGCAGCTTGGACTACAGGCGCATGCCACGGCACCCAGCTATAATTTTCTTATAATTATAGCCTTTCCTATAAGTGAGGAGAACTGCTGTTCAGGCCTAAGAAGAGGAAGAAAAAGATGCTGTAAAGGGTGAGCAGGCTACAGAAGAAAACACAGTGGTGATCGATTAATAGTCAGGGGAGCTGAGTTACATAAATTCAGCTTGCTCTGGTCCTGGTCTAGCAGTCAAAGCACCAAACAGTCAAGCATGCTCAATTCTAGTGGCTACCTAATGTGTGCCAGACAGAGTATTATTAACACAAAAGAAAAAGCCCCTGTTCTCAACAGCTATTTCTACAGGACTGTGCAATCATAAACAGTACTCTCTAGAAAAAATACTGAAAAGGACATTAACTTTTGAAGTTCAATAGATAAAGAACCCCTCGCTTCTATCCCCTCTGTTCCCTCCTGTACAACATTCCTAAGGCAAAGAACTGTGATGTCAGTGCAGCTGACCTAAGCTCTGACACTTGCCATTACCTCTTGCTGCTTCTCCTCATTGGGGTAGGTGTCTATAAACACTCCCAGCCCCACAAATTTGTCCATGTTTCCAAAGACAGGCCCTAGAGAGAAAGAACAGATGATGAACAATGAAATAAAGCCAAGAGTTGATAAAGGAAATACATATCACTATGATGGAGAAAAAAGTGAAATTCAAATGACTCCCAGGCCACTCTTGAGATGAGGAAACATATGTAAAAGTACCCAGCAAAGTGCATGGCATGTAACAAGAGCCCAGTAAGTATCTATAGTTGTTTGTTGCTGAAGGCAAGGGAAAGAGAGAAGGCCACTGCAACCTTATTTAGCACTACGGTAGCTTCTTGATGCAAACTGGTTGCTAAGGCACCCCTACAGAATTCTGCTTCACAAACACTTGGTGAAGACTATGCCCTCAAGAGAGAACTGAATTCCCAAGTTCTACTTCCTGTTGCAAAAGAGATCAGGTCAAATCAGGTTGAGGCTGCCATCTATGTGGAGCAATGGCTCCTACACAACAAGGAAAAATAGATAACTCTTCTCTGACTCAGCAGTGCTGACACCATTCATTGTACATGACCAGAAGAAATCATCAGTGTTCAGGAGAGCCAATGCTTTCAACCAGCTAACAGGCCAGGTGGTTTCACAAGGAAACTCAGAAAGAATTAAGAACCAAGGAATCACCCCAGAATGAGTCAAGTTCAGCTGCTTGTTAAGATTCAGACCCCATTCTAGAGACTAGATAGGCCAGTGTTCATCCACAGACATCAAGGGAGAGGGAAAACTGCTAGAGTTGTGGGGAAGAAAGTTTTTCAAAAAGAGGGCACATGAAAAGGCAGGCCTGTCACATCCACGCAAGAGCAACCCAGGGTCCCAGTACCTGGCTGCATCCGATCCTTTGTGTACCAGATTGCCAAGCCATCCCCATGCAGATTCTTCTTCCCTTGTCCATGGATTTTGAAGTGCACCTGCAACTCCCAGTCTCTCAGGAAACATGGCTAAAATGAGAAAAACATTGGAATCAATGAGGAGTATGAAATACAAAAGACCTTGTCAGCAATCTACAGACTTGGAAAACATAAATGCAGGCAACACTAGATAATAAGGACTAAAAGTAAAATCTAAGATTTGCTAAGTGTTCACATCATAAAATTAAATGGATTGAGCCATTCAACTGTTTAAAAGACTTAATATGAAAAGCGAATAAACCTCCCGATTATCTTCCAACATATTCCAGCAGGACAGTACTCCAATGTTGGAAAAGATAAGAGTATGTCAAGCCAGACTCCTGTGATCCTACATCCACCCAGCAAAGTATCTCAGCCTATAGAATACAAATGGCTCAATTAATACTCGTTTGCAACTTAGGATCACTCCTTAGACAGAAAGAGTCTAAAAAGCTTGGGCCTGGCGCGGTGTCTCATGCCTGTAATCCTAGCACTCTGGGAGGCCGAGGCGGGCGGATCGCTCAAGGTCAGGAGTTTGAAACCAGCCTGAGCAAGAGCGAGACCCCGTCTCTACTAAAAAAAATAAAAAGAAATTAATTGGCCAACTAAAAATATATAGAAAAAATTAGCCAGGCATGGTGGCACATGCCTGTAGTCCCAGCTACTCGGGAGGCTGAGGCATGAGGATCGCTTGAGCCCAGGAGTTTGAGGTTGCTGTGAGCTAGGCTGATGCCACGGCACTCTAGCCTGGGCAACAGAGTGAGACTCTGTCTCAAAATAATAATAATAATAATAATTAATAAATAAATAAAAAGCTTGGATTTAAAGAAAGGTCAAAGTCTCATTTATTATAACAGAAGAAAAGCCAAGTCATTATGCAAAGGTTTCCAGGAATAATTAGCAGATAATATAAACAAGTCTAATTAGCTAGACTGGGCCCTCTGCCAAGCTGAGGGTCAAGCCAGAATTCCCACAAGAAGGGCAGGTTACAGTCCCCCAAACCCTCATGCCCATGGCCAAGACGCATCAATGCACCAGAGAAGAACACCACCTCTACCACAGGACAGCATCTGGCAGGAAAACATTAAGGACATGGGTACTAATGAGACTCTTGTTTTTCTTTTTTGAATTGTGTGTCAAACCCTTGTAAAAATGGAGGAGGCAAGTGGATGGTTAAGTGCTCTAAGTAGCTGAGCAGTTTTGAGAAGAAATTAGAGTGGGTATTTTGGTTTAGGAAGGTTTCTGGTTAAAAGTCCACTGTGAAGAAAGAAGGGAAGGAGGAGCAGATAGATCAGTTGAGTTCAGCCAAAGGCTCTCCAGATAGATCGTTCTGGCTCTTGAGCAACATATTGCTAGATCATTTTCAGTTTTCATTTTTAATTTCTGGGATATTTTCCAAAAGTATTAGTATTATAAGTACATAGTCAAAATGAAAGAAGGTTGGGTACTTCTGCATTCACCAAGCAGCTCTGAAATCTCCAATTGCTTACACTACTGTGATAAATCCAGTCCCTATCTTGTTACTTTGGGCTTTTCTCTCTCTGTTGTTTCATTTAGATTTCAGGGCAAGAGTGAAATTTAGTGGCAGAAAGCTGCCCTATGACCAGTAGGCAGGTATTATGTCCCTGGGAAGAGGACAGGGCCAGAGAAGCTCACACTAAGCCAAGAGGTGTGTGCCACTGATTCTTGGCCTCTTGTAACGCAATGCTATACAGTTTTACTTTGGGCTATGGTGAACAGTGGTTCTGAAACTCTGCTGCACATTGGATTCACCTAGGGAGCTTTTTAAAATCCCAATGGCCAGGCTACACCCTTTTTCAACTAAATCAGAATCCCTGGAGTGGGACTCAGGCATCTACTCCGATGGATAACCACATTTGAGAACCACTGATCAAAGAAATGCATCCTATTCAAATAACTCGGAAACAAGTCCATGGCTCATTCTGATAGCAAGATAACAGAGAATACAGGTATCAGAGAATCTGAAAAAGGGGAGAACCAGATGCTAGACTAGAATTGCTGCTATAAGAGTTACACAGAGACAGAAAGCTAGCAAGACAGCAGCAAAGTATGAAGCCTTGTACATAATAATTTAGTAACCTTACAGACCCCCCCAAAATGAAAATTATAACAAGTGTAATAACATAACAACCTCTATTTCTGTTAACCATTTCAACTTTCCACAGCCTTTTCATGTCTATTGTCTCATTTTATTCTCACAACAACCCTAGTGGGTAGGTAAAACAGGTATTATGAAACTCATTTGACAGATGGAAAAACTGAAAATTATGAGGTTAAATAACCTGTGTGGGGCTCGCAGTGGGACAGTGACAAAGCTGGATCTAGAACCCAAGTCTTTCAGCTGCCCTTTAACGCTTCTATCTGAACAAAATGTTCTGCACTGTGTCCAAAAGCAAGCTCAGCACTACAATCTGGGTTAAGGGGCCAGCTTGTGCAGATAGCTCACGTAGAAACTTCTCTTACCCCTGTGCTCATTTAGAATTCTCTGACACAGAAAATGAACTGGGAAAAGAAGTAGTTCTCTTTTCTGAGGTTCACTTATCGACAACTAATGAGAAATATCATGTAAAAGTAAGTTCTTAGCCTATGAGAGCCCAAAAGAAAGTATCAAAGGATGTCAAGATCATCCCCAAAAGTGTTCATAAAAGATTCAGAGAGTGCTGGAAACCGAAAAGAAAGCATCATCTTACACTTGTACAAAATCACAGTGCAGCCACACCAGGAATACTGCATTCACTTCTTGCCGCCATACCTCAAGGAAGACAATGTAGCTAGAAAAGGTCCAGAGAAGGACAAATGAAATGACCAACGGCTCAGAGTGGCTTTCACATGAAAATAAAATTTTAAATTAGACTCTTAAAACTGAAATAATAATGGGAGAATACTGCAATGAAGTTTGGGATAAATTTCAGAGTAGTCTCCTACTTTGCGAAGCAAAGTAATTAAACATAGCTATTAAACCCCAAGAAGTAGTACTGTTAGGTCAATCAGGAAATAAAGACTTTTCAGAAAACAGATTCAAAATGAATTATTTCCTATAATTAGGGCAATGGATGGCATTTCCCTAAATATCTGATTTCTTTATTATGAAAGTCACCATAATCTTGGAAATAAAGATCCTTGATATCCACAAAAGATAGAATACTGGGGATAGACGCTAAAATTAAGTCAATATGCCACTGCTGAACTTTTTAGGACTTTTTGGGTCACCAATACAGGAGGGAGAAAGATTCTTACCACCCGATTCCACAAGGCACCCTGTTTACTTTGCATATCCGGGGTAAGGCGGATATACTGGGTCATCACCATGGCATTGCCCATCAGATTCCACAGTGAGGAACCGCCTGTGCCCACACCTATGGGGAAGAAGCAGATCAGTTCATACTCTTCAACACCAACCAGTTCAGAAAGCACCACAGAGCCTCTGAAAGCTGGAGCAATCATCTATTTTTCCCTTTCATATCACTCATCTTCTGTCACTCATAAATCTTAAATCCTTACCATTTTTACAGCTTTCTTCACAAGGCCCTTCTCAAGTGAAGACCTCCAAAACACATCAGAGCTATCACTTTATGCACACCCCAGTAACCACAGCTCAGATGCATCCCTCCCATTTTATATGTGAGTAAACTTTAATACCACAAAAGAAAAAAACTTCCCCAGTTATATCAAAAAGAGTTTGCCCCTCAGGCCTCTGGAGCTTAATCACATTCTTTCTTTAAACAGTCCTTCAAGTGTGAAGCTATTTCTTTCTCCCTGTCCCCTTAGACTATAAATTCCTAGCAAAGTGAAAACTGTGTCGGTATAACCTAGCAAAGAGACCAGCACACAGGAGGTACTCCATGCATCTGCTAAGTGAATAAATGATTATCCTTAGTAGTAGTGAATATAGCTCTTGCACTTTGCATTGTTTACTGTCCCTCTATCTATGCCTCAGTGGGAAAAAGGACCGTGTTAGCTAAGCCATTTGCACTGATTTGTACTCTTTGTAGCTAACTGTATCAATTTTCGGGTCATAAGCTGTGTTTAGGGGTCTACTGACCTTAATAAAGCCAAACTAACCAGCATCTTTCATTATCAATAGGGCTCCTAGACTGGAGAAGAGCAGATACTCTACCTGGCAACAGAATTTTATCTTCTTTCTCACGCCGGCCAAGTTCTACCCCAGTTCTTCCTCTTGCTTTATCTCTAGCACATCCACAGGTCCGTCCGGAGATCGGACCATTGCTAGTGACGCTCAATCACTCCTCACCATTCTCAGTTCTCTCCCCTTCCCACACTTCTGCCCAACTCCCAGCTCCCCCTTTCATCTGAGCCTACCGCTAGTGCCATACAAGAGCCCAGCCTCTAGCTGCTGGAAACTTCCAGAGCTTGGGGAGGGGAGCGAGGGAGAGCTCACCCCTGCCCTTCGGACCTGTGGCTCGCAAACGCGGAGGGAGTCCAGTGGGCCGTCACCCACCATCAGTTTCCTCGGGGCCACGAACCTTTCGCCGCCCCAGCCTCTACGGAAGAGCTCAGGTCCCCAATCCCTCCCCCTGCACGACCACCTCGCCCCGGGCGCCTCACCCTGGTAGGGCTTCGACAGCGAGTGCTCCCTTTTCAAGTACTCGAACGTTTGACCCGCCCCGACTTGCCGTGGTCCCTGCCCAGACCCCAACAAAAGGAGAAGGAGCAACATCCTGGACCAATCCCGAGCCGACAAACGTCGCCGCCACCGCTGCCACCACCCAGAGGGTCCCAGAATCGCCGCCATCTTTCCCACTCCAGTCCCTTCATCAAAAGTCCGCCTTGTCGCCCAACCCATTGGCTCGTAGAACCACCTGCTCCACATTCCATTGGCTCTCGTCAAGTCCCCACCCCGCAGGTGAGCCTATCACCGATTGGCTGGCTTGGGTATCAGTTGCCTTGCCAACCCAGCTAAGGGGCGTGGCCGAGTGCCCAGACTCCTTTATTTGCATTTGGCCTGTGCTCTCCTGTGCCTGCTGGGATATGTAGTCATTTCCATTCTGTTTCTGCGTTCTAGAGGAAATTTAAAGAGATAAAACGATTCCTCTGGCCCAAGCAAACATTCTATCCTCTGCCGTAGTACCCGTCTGACTGAAAAGATAAATATACAAATCCACAAAGTATTAATAGTTGGAAAATTATCAAATTTATAAAAGACTTGAATAGCACTATAACCAACTTGACCAGATGACATTTGTAGAAACTCCACCCAACAGCAGCAGAAGACACATTCTCTTCAAGTGCAAATGACACGTTTGCCAAGATATTGTGGGCCATAAAGCAAAACACAAATGTAAAAGAATTGAAAGCACACAAATTAATTCTCAAAACTATCACTTTGCATTTCTCCCTTCATCTTTCTCGCGAACCACGTGTATTGGGACTGGTCTTCTAGCCACCATCCTCCCCAAGGCACCAAAGTGATTTAAGTCATCTGACCATATTTATTGTCAGGATTAAATGAGTCAATATTGGTTAACCTCCTAGAATAGTGCCCGGCATGTAGTAAGCACTGTTACATCATAATCATTATAATTTATGTGGCCTTTGATGGCTCCTCATCACCTGTGGGAAGGAGATTCAAGCCCCTCAACTTGGCACACAAAGTCCTCTACCATCTGGCCCTAGCCTTATCGCCCACAGCTCCCTTCCTCCATCAATATGTTCCGGCTGCCTCTCTTCCCCTTTCTTATTGGTAGCCCGCTTCCTTCTGCAGGCCTTCCTCAACTCCCTCAGATCAGGGCAGGTGCCCCTCTCTGAGCTCTCAGAATGTTCCATGAACATATCTTACAGAATACTTGCCAGATCTGTGTTTGTGTCTGCCCAATAGACTTAACCAAAGTTAACTCTTTCTTCCCTGAGCATAAATATATTCAATGAGAGAAACATGAATATAGGCCTGCTTTACAGGGGATCAACTTTTTAAAATTAAATCTGTCACAGCCATTGATCTTTTACACCCTCCACACAAAACAGATGTATGCTGATAAGACATTAGGAACTGCAGTGAGGCCAGGCGCAGTGGCTCACGCCTGTAATCCTAGCACTCTGGGAGACCAAGGCAGGAGTATCGCTTGAGCTCAGGAGTTCGAGACCAGCCTGAGCAAGAGCGAGACCACGTCTCTACTCAAAACAGAAAAATTAGCTGGGCGTGGTGGCACCCATCTGGACTCCCAGCTAAAGAAGAGGCTGAGGCAGGAGAATTGCATGAGCCCAGGAACTTGAGGTGACAGCGAGCTATGATGATGCCACTGCATTCTACCTGGTGTAACAGAGTGAGACTCTGTCTCAAAAAAAAAACAAAAAAAAAACCTGAAGTGAATTTATTCATGGCTCCCAATAACTGTAGGATAAAATCCAAACTCCTTAGTGTAGCATTCAAGGCCCTTTGCAACCTGACTGAAATCAAGCTGTACACATGTCTATGATGATGTGTGTCACCAGGAATTATGTAGTTCAATTAACAGAGGGTTTGTCTCCCCAGCAAGGGTGGGAGTTCTAGGGCCACAGGAAGTAGGTCTTACTCATTTCCTACCCCAGGCCCCACCTACTTCCCCACCACCAACGCATCACCCAGCACATAGTAAGGGTTCTAATTCTTTTGAATAATGTTATTTCCATTGTACTTCTCTGTCAGCTGGATTGTTTTTTTGTGGCAAAATACACATAAAATAAAATTTACCATGTTAACCATTTTTCCGTACAGATGCTCCTCAACTTACCATAGGTTTATCTCCTGATAAACCAACCCCACTGTAAAGTGGAAAAATCATAAGTCAAACTATCATAAATTGGGGACCATCTGTATACAGTTCAGAGGCATTAAGTACATTCACAGTGTTGTGTCACCTGTCAGCTGGATTTCTGATAATTAGCATCAGCAAATCTCTCGTTGTAAAATTCTTTATGATGGAGAAAAGGGAAATAAAGGAGAAGGGTGTGAAAGGCAAGATGCACTGGACAATAAATAAGATCATTTTGTTCAGACGGTTGCAATAGGGAGGATGCTCATTAATAAGGGATGTATCAGAGAAAAGGAAGGAGACCTGGAGTTTTAGAGAGGCAGATAAGCAAGGGAATCATCATGAGGAAGGATGGAGAGGGTCTTATCTGAGGCACTGAGGATGGGTGAAAGTAGGTCTTATCTTAGAATATTGTAGAGGAGGGCAGTTCTTATAGATTAGCCATTTCTTAGAACCCAAAAGGAGGATTTTTTTTTTTTTGGAGACAGTCTCACTCTGGCGCCCCAGCTAGAGTGCAGTGGTGTCATCATAGCTCACTGCGACCCCTCCAACTCCTGGGCTCAAGCAATCCTCCTGCCTCAGCCTCCTGAGTAGCTGAGACTATAGGCACAGGCCATCACATCTTGGTACTTTTTCTATTTTTAGTAGAGATGGGGTCTCGGTCTTGCCCAGGCTGGTCTTGAACTCCTGTGCTCAAGCAATACTCCCACCTCAGCTTCCCAGAGTGCTAGGATTACAGGCATGAGCGACCACACCCAGCTGGGGAGTTCTTTACCATAGCTGCTCTCCAGAAGCACAGGGTGCAGCTAGTTCAATACTGTCAAGTTTTTGAGGGGTGGTGGAGGGAAAGAGAACAAGGAGTCAGGCCCCTACAACACTGCCCTACTCACACACACAGGCGCTTTGTGAAAGCTGGGTCAGGGCTTGACCTACCATTCTTTCAACTACCTGGTAGTCCCCTTTTTCTCCATGGAATCATCTCCTGTGATCTAGGACTACACAAATACAATGTAAGTTGTGCATTCTAGAAGTTCCAGGTGATTCTTCCACTTTCCTGTCTTCAAAGCCAAACAAGACTGGGCATGGTGGCTTACACCTGTAATCCTAACACTCTGGGAGGCCAAGGCAGGAGGATCACTTGAGCTAAGGAGTTTGAGGCTGCAGTGAGGTATGATGATGCCACTGCACTCTACCTGGAGCAACAGAGCAAGACTCTGTCTAAAAAAAAAAAAAAAAAGAAATAGAAAAAAAAAAAAGCCAAACAGGTACCTCCGCTCAGGAGCACCTTCAAGGCAGATGTCCCTCTACCCATGACAGAGGCTCCAAGGCAGCCTCTTAGGCCATCCTTTCCTTTCCCTCCCGTCCTTCACTTATAAACCTTGCTGTTCCATTCAGATTTACCCCTACCCCCGGACCAAAAGCAGGGCCTAACCTTAGCCCTTCCAGGTGAGGTATGGCCAGGTATGACCATCCATCCCTCCTCAGAGATCCAGTGGGGCCTTAGGGTCAGGTCCATCTTCAGCCCCGTAGTCACAGCTGACCAATCCTATCACTCTGTACCTCCAATTCTCCAAGCAGACTCTAGAGCAGAGGTCCTCAAACTTTTTAAACAGGGGGCCAATTCACTGTCCCTCAGACCGTTGGAGGGCCGGACATAGTTTTAAAAAAAAACTATGAACAAATTCCTATGCACACTGCATATATCTTATTTTGAAGTAAAAAAACAAAACGGGCAAAAACACCCCGGCGGGCCGGATAAATGTCCTCAGCGGGCTGCATGTGGCCCATGGGCTGTAGTTTGAGGACCCCTGCAGAGCATAGAAGAGGACAGCAGCTCTAACACTAACTAGCCAGCTACTTCCTGGTGGTGACTTCTTAATACTGGCCTCCCAACAAATATCCTGGGATACCTTTGAAATACACGGGTGCCTGGGCTCCATTCCCAGACTCTTGAGTCAATAGGTTTAGGGTAAGGTTCGGGGATTCGGTTTTGAAAATCCCTCCTGGAGAATTCAATATACAGCCCAATTTTCAGAACTACCGCCCTTTCATGTCCCGTATCTCATTTCAACCTCACAACGACTTGGTGTGATGGGCTTTAAGATTGGGACATTTGTTCTCAGTTCATAGAATACATTCCAAACAAGCTCCAACACCTACTTGAATTTAGAGATAAGATTTAGAGATTTGCTTTAATACACTCTGGGGGAAAATTGTGTGTGTGTGTGTGTGTGTGTGTGTGTGTGTGTGTGTGTGTGTAGGGAGGGTAGGATAGATGACAAAAGAGAACAAACCCAGCAGGATGTTGAGAACTGTTGAACTGTTGGAGCTGATATGAATACGTGGCACTCCGTCTAGCTGTATGTATGTGTGAGAGTTTCCATAATAAAAGGCTTTTAAAACTCTCCCCTGGAGATGATTAGCAAATATGCTGGGTATGCATTTGTGGTGTTTTTTTAAATTTCCCCAAGGGAATGAAAACTGTAATTAACTATAATCTAGTAAAGTTCATTGTGACCCATCCAATATAATGTTGTCATAACTAAAGAGAGGAGTCTGCAATCTAGAGAAAGAACAGTTAAAGGGATGAAAATATGTCAGAGTTGTGTCAGTTCTGTCCAGGGAAGAAAGTATTTTTAAGTATCCTGTGTTGAGTCTCCTTTGAACTTTATTCAAATCAACCTTATTCTCCTACCATACTTATAAGGCTTTCTAGGCTAACATTCTAGTCCTCTTAGCAATCTAATTTCTCAGTATAAATTAAAAAATGTATGTACTGGTGTTTATCATGTAGTTACCTGTTAGTTTAGTCAGGGTGACTTATCCTCCCCAATCTATTTATCCATCAGTGAATTGATAAAAACCAATATCCGCTGGGGGCGGTGGCTCACACCTGTAATCCTAGCACTCTGGGAGGCCAAGGCGGGCGGATCGTTTGAGCTCAGTGGTTCAAGGCCAGCCTGAGCAAGAGCGAGACCTCGTCTCTACTAAAAATAGAAAGAAAATTAGCCAGACAACTAAAATATATATATATATATATATATATATATATATATATATATATATATATAGTTAGACGGGCAGGGGGGCGCGGGCCTGTAGTCACAGCTACTCGGGAGGCTGAGGCAGAAAGATTGCTTGAGCCCAGGAGTTTGAGGTTACTGTGAGCTAGGCTGACGCCACAGCACTCTAGCCTGGGCAACAGAGTGAGACACTGTCTCAAAAAGCAAAACGAAACAAAACAAAACCAATATCCCAAGGACCAGATCTCAGATGTGCGGTGGTGGCTCGGTGAAGCAGCAGAACTCCCCTGGATTAGGCCTCTAGGGATGCAGACGCCTGCTGGCTACAGAGCTGGGGCAGAAGATTCACGCAGAATGGGGCAGGGTGAGGGAGGAGAACTCGAGCATATTCCAGTTGTCCCAGCTCTACTGTATAACCTCAGGCAGATCACTTAAACTCCGTGAACCTCAAATTCTCCATCTGTAATGTGAGTGTGATGAAACCTACCACACTGGATTGCTGAGCTCATGAAATGAAAGACTGTATGAAGGGAGCACCTGCCCATTGTAGACCCTAAAGAGTGCTGTAAGTAGCAGTATGCATATTACTACTGTATGTGAAGCTTTGTTATGGCACCTGCTCATGTTCTGCACTGTGTTCTGGGAGACTGGGTTTAGTCCCTTTAGAAGAAAGCACACGTGCCAGTAGATTTCTAAATGAAAGAGAAGCAACTGGCTGACTTGGGGATATTGCTCAAGGACCTAGAGAGCAGAGTAGAAGTGAGTAATGTGTAGATCCTATCACTGGGGTTTATAATTAGAAATATCAGAAGCTTAGCTTCGAAGTTCAAACAGCTAAGAAAAGGTTTTGGTGGATATAATTTTCCTCACATGTCTCCTGCTGGTGGAACACTAACAGACAGGGAGCGTGGGGTCGTGGGTGGGTAAAGCTGAGCTGCAGCCACAGCAGAAGCCAAGGGAGGCGTGGATGAAGCAGGGACATACCCGTTGTTCGTGGCAGTGGGCATGGCTGCCAGGAATCGCAGGCTCTTAAAGAGTGGAAGCTGTGGGGTCTGGGGAAACTAGCCTGGGACTTTCGAAGTTAACCTGGCTCAAAGTCCTGAGCCACCCTGGTGATGGCAACTTCTGAAAGTCAGATAGAGGATTGTTGGCTCTGGGGAAAAGCGAGAAAGTTAAGGTTGGACTGAAAATTGATGGACAAAAACTGAAGGTTAAGGAGGAAGAAGCCCAATTATAAAAATATAATTGTATTTCTTAAAGTTACACCCTACTCGGTATTTCTTTAAACAATTAGACCCACACATGACTGGGGTTTTTTTAAAAAAAAATTTCTATCTTCTATCATGAAGACTTTTACAATGTCCCTTAGTTTCAACGTTTCTTAATAAAAATGACAACTTGGAACACACTGGAGTAGACAGGTTTGGATTTCAATACTCCTCTCTGTTGGCGTTGCCTAGCTGCGTGACCTTGGGCAAGTTATTAAACCTCTTTGGGGGCCGGGCGTGGTGGCTCACGCCTGTAATCCTAGCACTCTGGGAGGCCGAGGTGGGAGGATCGCTCAAGGTCAGGAGTTCAAGACCAGCCTGAGCAAGAGTAAGACCCCGTCTCTACTATAAACAGAAAGAAATTAATTGGCCAACTAAAAATATATAGAAAAAATTAGCCGGGCATGGTGGCGCATGCCTGTAGTCCCAGTTGCTCGGGAGGCTGAGGCAGGAGGATCGCTTGAACCCAGGAGTTGGAGGTTGCTGTGAGCTAGGCTGTAGCAACGGCGCTCTAATCCCGGCAGCAGAGTGAGACTCTATCTAAAAAATTAATTAATTAATTAATTTAAAAATTTAAAAATAAATAAAAAATCCTTCTCTTCATTTAGGACAGTGTTTTTAAAGCTATAGTTCATTAATCACTGCTGCTTTCTTATAAAATGAGTTTAAGGAGTGGTAACCAGCATTTTCTTCTTCTTTTTTATTTTTTATTTTTTTTATTTGAGATAGGGTCTCACTCTGTTGCCCAGGCTGGAGTGCAGTGGTATGATCATAGCTCACTGCAACCTCCAACTCAAGTGATCCTCCCCTCTCTACCTCCCAAGTTGCTAGGACTGCAGGTGTATGCCACCACACTTAACTAATTTTTATCTTTTATAGAGATGGGATTATTTTGCTCAGGTTGGCCTTGAGCTCCTGGCCTCAAGCAATCCTCCTGCCTTGGTTTCCCAAAGTGCTGAGATTACAGGTGTGAGCCACAACGCCCGGCCGTAACCAGATTTTTCTTAAGGAATATAGTAGAATTTAATTGCATAGAAAAGAACAGAAAATGTCAGAGACCATTGCACATAACTGTTTACATTCCCTGAAATTATTGGTACGCACGCACACACACACACACAC
>CAUYPO010021796.1:0-33333 GCA_963574435.1 Cheirogaleus major | reverse complement strand
GAAGGTCCAGAGTGACAACTTCTAAGCTCTTTACATGTCAGGACACAAAGTGGAAGTCCAGTTAGGTTGAAAATAAGCATCTCAAGTCAGTAAGGAAAGGTTGACAATCCAATGTTTCAATGCTTCATAGGAGTTAGTCCTTTTAAGATGCCAAAATCGTCCCGTATTTCATTCTATGAAAGAAGGCTTTCCTAAACAAGTTTTCACAACTGGAAAAGCCACTGGCAGTCTGTATATGAAAAGCTTTTAACTCAAGATCGTCAGTCAAGGTGGGCAGAAAGCCTGCAACATTTAACACGAAGTGCCCCTTTCCAAACAAAAGGATTGTGAAAACTTGTTTTTATGTTTGGAGAGTTGGGATAGAAAAGTGAATTAGTTCTGGAATAATAGACATGGACAAATCTATAATAAAGTTTCTCTGGGCTTCTCACCTTAAATGCAGAGACGATTTTTTGCTCATAGGTTTTTCCACTTATGGTTTCCTTGAGAATGTGGAATAGAGATTGTCAAGTTTGACTGTATGAGATTTTTGGGACTTGAACTCTTCCTGAGCTGGCTTTTTCCATGTCAGGTGAGAATCACTTGCAGGAGGCCACTTTTAAGACAAACTGCAATCAGTCCCACCTGCAGAGATGCCTCTAAGGTCCATTCTGGGGCATCCCAGAGGGCTAAAGAACCAGTGACTGACAGCCTAATTCTGAAACAGTCCAGGGGCAAGAGCAGGGTTTGCACTCCTCATGTTTCCTACAAAAAGACGACTTCCTAGAGAGGCCATTTCTCCCCCAGGCTACCTGTTGAGGCTTTTATGAGAATCCCCGCACTGAGTCACCAGGAGCTTGGTGTTATGGTGCTGCCATATTCAGGCAAGGTGAGACATGCTATGAGCCAGTCCAAGACACACCCCAAACCCACAAAGGGAGCTCCTACCGGACCCCGAAGGAAGGAGAGCAGAAGTAGCCAGACTAGGCTTTCTGCAGGAACAGACTGCAGCAAGTCAGGCTAAGGAGCGGGAGCCGCTACAGCCAGAGCTTCCCCAGGCCTTCCTGCCAGAGGCTTCCACTTGAAAAGCCAGCTCTGGATTGCCTCCCCCACCACACCACTCACCCACCACCGATTCCGGGATAAGCGAGCTACCCAAAAGCTAACTCAATGACGAGGAGTGGGACACCAGGAGCCAACTTGGAGGTAGATGCTGCCACGACTTGACAGCTTGCACTCAGGGAATGGGGCTAGGCAGGGGAGTAGAGCCTCTAAACACATCTAGAGCTGCAACCAAGTGACTGGCAGGGGAGGCAACACAGGGTAGTAAGTCGGCAATTAGCTTCTTACAGTCTGCCCAGCTCTCTGTCATGATTGAAAGTGTCATGACCCAGGGACACTTCACTCATTTTAACAAGTTCTCACACAGCTTTAGTAACTCATCCAAGACAAGTGGCAGAATCCAGGCCAAACCTACGGCCGGCCCTGAAGCCTATGACCTTTTCTTGGCCATATGGTCCATCACACGTTTCTCCACCACTCGAGGTCTAATTAGAGTTTGGGAGCCAAGCTTTGTCATGAGCAACTTTCCCCGTAGGAAGATCGTGCTTGGGTTCTACACCTGGAGTTGCCTGACAACTCAGTTCTCCTGGTGTAAGAGGACACAGGAAGCCCAAGTAGTTGGATTAGCTAACCCATTATCAGCAACAGCTCACAGCTGTGAGTTGAACCTCATTGGTTTGCCTCTGCACCCAAGACATTCTAATCTGGCTGCTGGCTGAGTAGGCTGGGACCCTTTCAGGACTGAATCCTGATGTGAACTGCAGACAAAACTGGCACAGAACCCAGTGTCACCCAACTGAAGTTGGTTCTCTACCCATGCTATATAGTTCACTCCTGGGTCCAGGAGTTTATTCAGCCAAGTAAAGTTTCAGACACATTGGACTTGGGTTTATGTCACTGCCACCTGTCCAATTTCTCCTTTGCCTGTCCCTAGGAACTTACTGCCAGAGCTGAATATTTCCAAGAATTCCTTAGTATCACATCCCTTAGTTGTGGTACAAGTTACCACCATGGCTGTACAACTGCCAGGCCAGGAGTTCAAGGTTATAGCAAGTGACACCTATAGACTAAGTTAGCAAACACTCAACCCACAAGATTCTAAACATCCCTCTGGATTTAGCCTTGTTAGGACAGCTAGTACAGTTTTAGGTGAACTTCTCTGGATTACTAGCCTGGCTTTGACCTTGCAAGATTCCTTGTCACCAGCCAAACAATGCCATAAAGTTAACAAGCAACTCTTCCTGTCTTAAAATGTGATATTTGAAGAAACTGTTCAGGATGAGAACAGGTTCATAAGGGCCAAGTGCAAGGTCTGTGCAGGTGAGAACTAAGCTGATATGAAGCATCGTGGCTGGGCTTAGAGAACCTGCCAGGCTACAGGGAGATGGTGTAAGGCATTCAGATTCAAACAATATACCTGTTACCAACCAATGAATGGCAGGAACTCCATGTTGCAGAAGGTTCCAAGTAAAACAGAACCACATGAGTTCAGTGCGGGGGAACTCAATCCAGCAGCTGACGTTTGCTAAGTACGTACTAAATGACAAGACAACGTAACAGTGCCTGTGATTGTCACGAAGCTACAAGCTAAGTTACTTTCCCAGGTTTGGTAACTTGCTCAAGTTCAGAGCCAGTAGGTGACAAAGCTAGAGACAACCCAAGTGAGCTCAAGCCCATGTACCCAGCCACCGTCACACTACACTGCTAGGAAAGCATTTCCATATGAAGGATCAGAGATGGATGCCCTGGTTAACAGTAGTTGTTCCAACTCCAGGAGCGGTCCTAGTCCTGAACCCAACCCAATGCTCCCACCTCCAACTTGAACAGAAGTAACCACCTCTGAAGCGCATGGAGTAGCCTTCAGAGGGATGCCTCAGGAGTCTTCATTTAAGCCTTCACACCCATTAGTCCAGAACTGGTTCAGCTGGGCTAACCACACCGACCGGCCTTTCCTATTTTAAAGCCATTTCCCCACTCAGTTTCCTAGTTCGGCAGGTTGAGCCATTTCTAGGCCAGCCACATCAAGTGTTCGGTCACCTACCAACTCCCAAGAGCTCCCCCTGTGCACTTAGACTTTTGCTTCTCCAGAGCCTTTTCAGTCTGGGTTTGGTGCTAGGTCCTTCTCCAGACTACCTACATTCGCTGGCCCCTATTACATGAGTGCTAGGCCCTTCCAAATTAGCTACATTCACTTGCCCCTACCATACCTGGGTTTCTGTACCACCATAACTCACTGAGCCTGCACCTAGAAACCAGTTCCTGGGAGCTGCCAGGGCGAGCACCCACTGGTAGCTTTTGACTAAGGAATGCTCATCCAGGTAGATGTGTTATAGTGACGAAACTGGTGTTATAGTGATGAAACTGGCCTGTCATGAACCAAGTGAACAGCTGTAGTGTGAATTCCCCAAGCTTTTTTCTCAAGTTAAGTAGATCAGTGTATAACATCTCAGGCCTAGGCCAGCAAGAAGCTTCCAAGAGCTGTTGTGATTCTATCACAACACCAGTCAGTACAATCCCTGCTTGATCACTCCCCTGGGGTAGATCCCAAGAAAAAGGATTTAAGTAACACCCATAGAAGAAAGCCCTTGTTTCCTAAGGCTGATGCTATTACTGCTGCACTAGTTCAACCCACATTGATACTCTTCAGCTCAACGAGACACATGGGTTTCCAAGTTTCCTTTAAGCAATTTTGCCAGGTTTGAATTCGTACTCTTGTCTGGCTCTTGCAACAGCACACCTGACTCCCATTTACCATTACTAGAGTGGTGAAGAAAGTGTCAGGACAGGAAACCCTTGTGAAAAAATTCTAGTTTATTCCTGAAGGAGTGTGATAGAAAGCTTAAGGGATTAAGCAACATGTAGAGAAGGTGCTACCATAGCTAAAGACTTTGGGGCGGGAGCCAAGCTACAGGGTTTGCTCAAAGTAGAGGGACCTCAATTAAGAAAAGCAAGAAAGTCTCATTGTCATCCTAGGAGAGTGAGACAGAACAGTCCCTGCCTGCCAGGAATTTTTGAATTTTTGGTTTCTGCCAGTTAGAAGACAAAATCATCCCCTCATGTCCATAGGCTCCAACTCAGACCTATCTGTGCAAGCTCTCCACGTTAGCTGTAAGGGATTTAGCACAGTTAACCTTTCCAGCACATGCAGGCCAACCGATTCCCAGGTTAACCCATTGCAAGAGAAAGATCATTCCTGGGAGAAAAGATAACTTTCCCAAGCAGAGTAGAGATTAGCTTTGCTTTGACTACCGAGACAACCTTAGGCATTTTTCTGGAGTGGAGAAGAAAGTTCGCCAAGGAGTTTTTCTTTCTCGACACAAGGAAACAAGCAGAAAGAACAGAGAGTAGGACTTTAGCAGTGAGCCCTAACAAGGGTTCCTGCCTCTAGAGTCAACCCACCTAGCAGCTACAACCCCACAGGCGCAAAGCAAGCGAGAGACTGCGGCCTGCTACGCTGCGAGGTGGAGGAGAGAAGTGCACAGGAAGAGATACAAGGATGCTTGTCTTTTGGAGATAACCGTCCCCCAAAGCCTTGTCCCGGAATGTTTTCCCTTTTGAAAAGAAGACAAAACAAAAAAAACTTTTAAAAGCCACCACCCTCAGCGTTTCCCCACACCCCTCTCCGACACAGAACAATCCCTGCCCACAGAAGTCACTGCCACCTCAGCCTCCTGTAGCCACAACCCCACACTGGCCGCGAGCTGGGGCAGCTACGCTCCTCCCTGCGCCACACCGGAGAATTTATACGTTGTGGAGACTACGGCCCCGCCCACACGCCACGCCCCAAAGCACCCTGGGTGAGCAGCCAGTCTTCTGGTTTTTCATTGGCTCGCTTGCTTTCAATCAGTAGCTAGCTCCCACCTCCTCCACTCCTTTCCGGTCTGTTCATGGCCACTAGCCGCGAAAGGAGTGGAGCTTTCACGGCCGGTGTGCACAGCCCGCGCCGGGGAAGTGTGGCAGCCTCCTCGATTGGAAAACGATGCTCGGCCTCTTCACAAAAAGAAGACATAATCATCCTCTGTATTCTCCCAACTTCCCTGTTGTTAAGAATAACCTGAAGTGCCTGTAAATCCTCGAGTCCTCAGGGCTCGTCCCTAGAAATTCTGATTCAGAAGGTCTTGCTTGGGAGAGGGCCTGGGGGTGTGCGGTTTTAATAAGCACCCCCAGGATTTGTCTTTGGAGAAGCTGGCATGATACTAAAAAGTTGGTATTGAAAAGTTTCTAAGAAATTGCTTCTGTTACCATGTGTTTACTCTAACATTTTCTGTTAGTTGTTCCTTTGGGTTTCAGTTTTTCCAGCAGCCCCTTCAAAATAAGCAGCGTTTCCTGGAAAGAAAAATGCAGACTTTAAGGGAGGGGGTGCTTACTCCTGATTTTCACAGTATTCCCCCTTCCCACTTGCTCAGCGAATGAGTCACAGATGTGCGTGGGGTATCCTTTATCAGCCAACTCACCTGGGACAGTTTATGGGCTTAGCTTCAGGTGCCCCCTATACCGAGTGAGATGCTAGGGTAGGACTGAAACCTTTTTAAAGGAAGGAACTGGGGTGTGGAAATGAGAAAGTTTCAGGAGCTCAGAGGGCGAGTCTGGGTAGCAAGATAAGGTTGTGGGAACACAAAAGGCTTTTGGCGAGAAAGTGACTTTCTGTGCACCGTGAACTGTGGCAAGTGAGCTTTGATATAACACACCAACCCTCTAGTCTGGATGACAGAGTGAGACCCTGTCTCAAAAAAATAAAATAGATATTCAACCTGGTATCAGAAATGTTCCTGAAGGGAAACAGTTTAACTCAATGGTTAATTCCCTTTTTTTTGGTAGCAGTAGTGATTTGAAAATCGACTCTGTAATCATCACTTGTTTCCTAATCAAAATATTAAATTCACTCCTCTCAAAGACCTTCATTTTTCTGAATTCCTGTCTTCTCCCTTTACTCCTGCTGTTCCTTCAACCAGGAATGTTCTTTCATCTCTACAAATTACAATTCTAGCCACAATTTGGAGATTCAGCTGAGATATACTAAGTGTTTATGGAAGCCTTCTCTGATTTCCTGGTTTGATTCTACCTATTCACGAAATGTTTATCCAGCACTTTGAGGTGCAGAAATCAATTCCTGATTAGGGAATCGAGACAGCCAAGGTTTGGTCTTCTCCCTAGTGGACCTCACACTCTTGCTTTATGCTTTGCTCTATCATAGGATCATTTGCATCTCTACTAACACCTGCCTTATTTGCCTTGCATTTAGTTGCTATCATATTGATTTACATCACTACTTAGTGAGTGCTTGGAAGGGCGGTAAAATGACTTCAACTGTATGTCAAGGATGTAGTACAAACATGTTTCTTGGATGGATGAGAAGAGATGGCTGGAAATCAGTCAAACAATTTGTGCCGTCAGTGTTTTATCTGTAGTCTCAGAGTTGGGTCATGTGATGACAAAGTTCTGGAATTCCTTGGGTTGTAGAAATGGCTCCAACTCCATAAAGCTTACCAGAGTGATAGAGAGCAAAGAGATTTCAGGACCTAGGTCTTTTTTCCCTCATCCTTAATTTGAGTTCAAGTCCTACCTGACATACCTATGAGTAAACTTCGGGAACTTGGAAGACGGTATAGTGCTTAAACATGCAGATTCTGAGTTTATATCCTGGCTCTGTCTTACTAGCCATGTGACCTTTATGTGACTTTGTGCAAATTACATAATTTCTCTAGGCTTCAGCTTTTCAGGTAGGGATGATTGGGGATGATTATGATTATACTAGTACCTGACAGGATTATTATGAGGGTTAAAAGAGTTAATACATAGAAAACATGTAGTGATTAGAGCATAGTAAGTACTAACCTATTATACCTGTCATAATATTCTCAGATAAAAAATACATCTCAATAAGGTTTAGCTGTTATCAGTCACTTTAACTGAAAAAAGTAAATGCAGCACAGATGTGGAACAAAGCGTTGGCAACAGTGGCATATTGGGAACTGCTGAGAAGTTAAGCAGGTGTTGGTAAATGTCCTTAACCGATTAGAGGCGCGCCCATGCCTTTCCTCTTAGTCCACATGCACCTGTTAGAGACAGAGCCCTGAACATAAGAGGGCCTTGTGTGGCTCAGGGTGAAGAGGCTGATTGATGTGTTTGTGTTCTTGTCACTGGAGGAAGTGATTCTCATCCCTTTGCAGAGAAATAACATAAATAATTGATTTTTGTGATGCATAATGACTTTGCATTATGACAACTGCCATTGCATAATGACAGTAAGATAAAACGATCTTATTGGTCTCTAATTAGGTTCTGGAAGGCAATGGGCATAATGGGTGCCCACCTCCTTCCCCAAGGAGAAACTGACAAGCAACTGTGGGACTGGGGCAGCGTGGCAGGTCAGTGTGCATGGGGGAACAGACATGCTAACAGGAAGCCTGAGACCAACAGGCAGAGTCTGCTCTCCTGGCAAAATTCACTGGGAAAACATCTGTCCCTGAGTTGGAGCCTTCACAGAGATGGATAATTAGATAATTACTCATGGTGATTGCTGTGGTGTGTGTGGGAAGAGAGGGTGGCAGCTGAGTCGGAGCCATAGGGAAGCAGTTCTGTAGACACTGGATTCCTCTCATGTCCCTGGCAGTTTGCAGACAGTGGCCCCTCTCCACTTGTTCCCAACATGATGCTTACCTGGAACCTCAAGAACATTCCTCCAAACCCATACTTCTCACACTTTCCTGTGCACACAAATCACCTAGGGATATTGTTAAACTGTAGATTCTGATTCAGCAGGTCTGCGGGTGAGGTCTGAAATTCTGCGTTCCCAGGTTATACCCATGTTGCTGGCACTGCTAACATACTTTGAATAGCAAGGACAAAACCTGGTATCCAGCATCATCAATGTCACTAGGTGACTTAGAAATGCAAATTCTCATGCTTCACCTCAACATCAGAAACTTGCTTTAACAAGCCCTCTAGATGATAGTGCCTGCTCAATTTTGAGAACCACTGTTATAGACTATTTATCTGTCCTTCCAGTGATAATAGCTCATAAGGTTTTATAAATATGGTATTCCACTAGCATAGAACCCCAGGTTGGGGTGACCTACCCAAGAGGGTAACCCAAGCCCTCCACCAGGTGGACCCTGAAAAATTATATGCTCAGGGGTCAGGAGTGGCTGGCAGAGGGTTCTGGAATCCACACTCTTATCAGAAACCTCTAAAATGAGTGAAACCACCCTTTATAAAATTAATGGCCACAGATGGGAACTGTAGTAGGGGCCTAAACTCTGTCAAGGTCTAGGTATAGTTAAAATATATCAAACCAGCCACTGTTCCCTAGCTTGCTTTCCTATAATGGCTTACTATTCTTAGCTTTCTTCGTTGCTTCCATAGATAACATCATCCTTCTAAAATCAACTACTAGTTTTTGAGATATCTTCCAGACCCTGCACTCTGGTGGGCCGGCTGACCCACCCAGACCAGGGGCCTATACCAAGGAACTGACTCAATTGGTCTTGGGACCCCCACCCAGGAACTCAGTACAAGAAGACAATTTCTACTTAACCCTATGAGTTTATCCCCAGCCAATCAACAGACCCAATTGCCGAGCCCTTTGCCTGTCAAGCCGTCTTTAAAAATTTTCTCTGAAATTCTCAGGGAGATGGCTTTGAGAAATCCCTCCCATCTCCTCACATGGTGCCTGCAATACTAAACTCTTTCTCTGCTGTAACCCTGCTGTCTCAGCGTATTGGCTTCCTCTTGAACAGGGCAGTGAACCTGGTTGGGCTGTAATATGAGTAGCTAGATCGCCCAGTCTGAAGCTTTCCTGCAATACTAGTGCTCCCAGCATCCATAAAGGAAAGTTGTGTGGTGGGCTTTCTAAGGAAGGGGAAGAAGGTTTTCTTGAGGTTGGTAGGGAGGGAGAAAGTGGATGGAGAGAGAATGGGTTCTCTGGCCTTGCCACTAAAGCAGTGCAATCTACACAGACAGACGTGGCTCATGCTGGTGAACAAAATTGAACTCCACACTGGAATGAGAGAAAGGGACACCAAAGTTGCCAGCCCTGAGGGGGGTGGTCCTCATGCCCAGAGGGGAGAGAGAGAGAAAGGACAAGAGAACTTTTTTCACAAAATTCACCCCTTAGCCTCTCATCCAGGTAATTAACTAGGAAAATCAGATTAAACCCTAAAGCCACATTCATTTTTGAGGGGATCTTTGATGTCTCTGAGCTCCCATGCCAGGGAGGTGGGCAGTTCTGGGCTAGAACATCTCTCATGGATGGCCCAGAAGCATTCCGTTAATTGTGGCTATTAAACTGCTCTCTCGGGAGTTGTTTTTGATTTATATGGAATAGATTGAGTCTGTTTTGAAGCCCCCAGGGTTTCCTGTGAAGCATAATTGTAGATGCATTGGAATTCAGGTCAACAATTACTTTAATGAGATGTCTGAAGAGCATGGCCCAGCAAGGGGGAGGGCAGAGGGAGAGGAGAGGCAGAGGTGGGGGAGTTAAGGAAACTGGCAGAATGAAGGGGGCAAAGGAATGGAGATTTTCATGAGGAAATGAGTGGAAGATGGAGGAACCACAGGAGAGAGAGGAATGGAGAGCAAAAGAAGCAAGCAAATGAGAGGTGAGCAGCATTCACCATGTCCTGTCATGTGCCAGATGCATTTTCAAAGACAGAGAAGAAAAGGGTCAATAAAGTAAGAAAATGCTATTGGGAATCCATGGAGGGGTTCACAGCCTTGGATTCTACTATTTGTCTTGAATCTATCTGGAGACAGCAGGGAGGTAGAGAGAGTGGGCTTTGTCACCAAACAGACCTTGGTTCGGTTCCTGGTCCCATCCTTTAAAGGTGAGCTGTCTGACTTTTGGCAAGTCACTTAACCTCTCTGGGCCTGTTTCCTCATCTGCCAAAAGGTTGGCTATCTAGGGCTTATAACACTCCTAGAATAGACTATGGTCTGGAATATGTTAGGTGCCCAATGAATTGTTATAATGAGGAATCTAAGTGTGAGAGAGGTTAGCTTTGTCTGAGAGCTCATAACTAATCAGCAGCAAAATTGAGATTTAAACCCAGGTTTGTCTGATCCCCATTGCCACCAAGGAAAACGTGCACAACTGACTTCCTGTCGGGGAGACAAGGTCTCCACAGGGTCACTCTCAGCCCACAAGGATGATCGTAAGTTGGTGCTGGCACTTGGAGAGCCAAAGCAGCTTCAACCAGTTGCAATCAGTGATGGCAGGATTTTAAAGTTAAATACTGATTTGGAGGCACCATTTCCACAAACTTTTTTTCATTCCCTAACTATAAGCCTCCCACACCTCCCCCCCCTCATACATACCATAGGTATGTAAGGGCACATTCATCCCTGAGTTTTTGCCAGGGCTTACTGAGTTCCTGTGATATGCCTGGTGCTATTTCAGGCCCCCAAGGAGCATATGGTTGGAGAACTGTGGCAGTCTTGGCAGTGTGCTGCTCAGGTCTCCCTTCAAGTTCTAGAATCTGCTGCAAGAGTCTGCCTTTGGAATCCATGGGAGGGTTCACACTGAGGCCCCAGGCTGCTCCCAGCCCATGGCAGCACACAGCAGGCGTACCAGAGCTGGGCCGTTTCTGCCCAGTGTGGGACCTCTTTACCAGGGAGGCTCTGGGGGTCCCCATCACCTGGGGGCTGTCCTGCAGTCTGATGCTTCCCACCTGCTTCTCCTTCCTATTCACTCTTCTTTCTCAGGGGTCAGACATCCGTCACAGTCTAAAGATTCTCCCTGGCTACACCTGCTTCCTCTCCCCTCATCTTTCACAGGAGTTTTTCTCCAAAATCTCACTTCTGTCTTGGTGTCTGCTTCCCACAGGACCCAAATGGACAAAAGAATCAAGCTCCACTATTTATTTTTAAATGACAGCATAAGCCAACTGATCCACAGAACTCGTACTCCTCCTGTCTCTTGAATCTGTCCACTTCTCTGCAGCATCAGTCATCTCCTTAGTTCAAGCTGCCATCACTGTCAGGACCCTGCGGGACACAGATGGCATACTCAAACTGGGTACTTGGTTAAGATGTTAACAAAGGGACAATTTACAAACCTGCAATCCGAAACTGTGAACTTAGGTTAAGGAAATGGGACACAGCCTGCCTGCAAGGACTTGGGGTGAGGGATGAATACCCTGACCGTCCTCTCCTCCCTCCCTCCTGTCTCTTTTAGCATCCCCTTGGCCAAACCCAAGTGGAAGCCTGAGAGGACAGGAGGCCATGGGTGGAGTCCTGGTCTGCCTCCCTGGCATAGAAGTGTGGAGAGAGAGTCTGGAGAGACAAAAAGAAGATAGATGGCACAATTATGTCTTGCCCAAAGCTTCGCAAAGTCTTGCTGTACCCCACTGCCCCCCTTTTAATCTTTCTCCTCATTTAAACCAGAGTGAAATTTTAAAAATAATGCTAACCCTCCCAGCTACTTAAACCCATTCAATGCTTCCCACACACACTTGGGAACAAGGATCTGACTTCCACTCTCATCCTCCCTCCTTTTCCCAACTCCACCCTTGGTGGAGATAAAAATATGATCTTGCCCCTGGAATGCCCTCTCCCCTCTACCTGGTATCTCCCATTCACCCTTTACCTCTCAGCCACTATGTCCCTTTCTCTGGGCACCCACTGTACCCTCCTTCTACACCAGACCAGTTTCTTCTAAGTCCCCTCCCATGACTCTTGAGTTTTGCCTTCATAACACATCAGCTTTCAATGCTTCATGTACAGACCGAGCTATTTGATTAATGACACCTCCCATAAAGGCTAAATTCTGTGAGGTCAGGGACTTTGCCTGGCTCCACATTGCCTTCCCTGAGGCTAGAGCAGTGTGGCGTCCCACAGGCAATTGACGAATAAATAAAATGCTGCAGGCAAGCCATATATTTTGGAGTTCAGGTTGGTTCCAATTTCAAAAATTTCTCACTCTTACTTCCAATCAAACATTGAAAAAGCCTGGAAATCTCAATATTCATATACCCCAAATCGAGAGGTACCATGAATTGAGCACCAACTATGAGCCAGATACTCTGGAAAATGTTCTAGAAACGATTACTAACATGCATAACTAGTGCACCTGTCTTTATTGTGCACAATAGGAAATAGACCCAGAGGTAAGAAAAGAGTTGCCCATCAGCCATCTGAAGGCTCAATCCAGACTAAAATCCAGTTCTTTGATTCTTTCATGCCGGCCTCCCCCCAGGCACACCTCCCAGATGCATCTTCCCCGTGGGATTGTTGTGAGGATTAAACAAATGAACTCATGTAAAGGGCTGAGAACAGTGCCTGGACTGCAGTAATGTGCAGTCACTGTTAGCTCTTACTAACATGTCATCCCCTTCCTCCTCCAACTTCCGAACTTTTGCGTGGAATATTGTTCCTGCCAAGTGGACCCTCTCCTACCACCTTGCAAATCATATCAGTGTAATTACATAAAACATCTATTCAAGACATATGGCCTCCTGGATGCTGTCCAAGTCTTACACCTCCTGACTGTATTTGCTCCAAGAACTCTGAAAAATTTATGTCAATGGCGCCAAAGAATGGGGCATAGATCCAACGCATTTGGATAAGGAAGCTGAGCCTCAGAAAGGGAACCTGACCTGTCCTCTGACCTATCAGAAAACCCTACATGTTCACCCACCGCCCAGGATTCATTCCTGGATTTTAATGCCAGCCCTATCTCCTCTGTCCCAAAGGGCTCCCCTGATCTCTGGACATGTGCCAGGAGGGGCACAGCACCCCAGTATTCCTCCCTTTCCATCCCTGTGGTCACACACTCCAGCCTTCCCAATGGAGGTGGTCACTGTAAATCATGGAGGGGTGGCACATCACACACACATCCATACCCCTCCTCTGTTGCTGCTCCCATCCCCTCCCCCCTTTCCTGCTCTCACTGTGCATAAGCTGGATTACCCTCCTCTGTCCACAGACACTGAGACGCCCTCCAGCTTTTGGAATCAGACCTCTTGGACACGACTTCTCATCCTTTTGCCTCCTCCGATTCCTCCAGTCCCAGCCATGGTGACCTGTTCCCCACAGGCTTAGAGCACCTCATGCATGTGCAGTCTGACAGTGCCTCATCTGGCCTCTACTGCACACCTTGCTTTCCTGCCCTGGGCCTTTCCTGATGCTGAGGTATGGGATACCTGAAGGGACCCGCCAGGCACTCTCGCAGGCACAACCTGGCAGTTCCAGGGGAGTCAACATGCTTGGCCCGTGTGGGTGGGAGTTGAGGCCTCCCCTGTGCCGTCCACTGTGTAGGTGAGAGGCACCGCATGTGGCCCGGTGACAAGATACTTGTAGCAGTGCCAACTGAGCAGCACATCCTTAACAGGGTCCCCCCCTCCTGGTTCACCTCCCTGGTCCTTCTCTCCTGCTCTCTGGGATCACTTCCCATGTAAACTACCTGCACACAAGTCTTTTCCCAGCCTCTGCTTTTGGGGAATCCAACCGAAGACACCCTTGGCTCCTGGAGCTACACCATCCCTTCCTGCCAACCAGTTTTTTTCCACGGAATGCTTCAGGGCTCCTTCCCACCTTCCAACATCCTACCCATCCTTCAAGGATCATCTGAAATTCCATCCCCCTGATCACAACAACCCACAAGAATCACCTCTCTTCCTGGGTAGCCAGAGCCTTTTCTAAACATTTAGAATGGTTCTTCTTGTTTTCTTCCCTTTAATGAATAAGAGCTAACGATGATCCATCTGTACTATTGCCAGCTGCCATTCTAAACCCTCAGGAGATTATAGATACCTTGGGCCCAGGACCTACGCCCAGGTACCCAGAGAGCCTAGCACAGGGTTTAGCCCAGATTCTGGGACTTCCTAAACTTCCTCAGTAACAGATGGCTTTGCCCTACACACCAGAGTCTATTGGGAATGCCCCTCTCTCCTTTCCCTGCTGTGCCGGTTTCTGAACTTCAGGTAAGACATGCATTCCTGTGGCTCTACTGAATGCTCTAGCAAGAAAAGTGAAGTATTATCCAATCCAATGTAGGATCTGCAAACCACACCCAACCTCTAATGCCCAACTCAACCACCACTTCCCTAATGACGTCCCCTCATCCTTCCAGAAAGAAGTCTGTGTGCTCTGAATACCTACAGCCCATTATCTGCACCCGTCTTATGAAGCTTCTCATTTTTCAACCAGATTGCAATTAGTTATGTGTGTAACTCATCTCCTTTTGCAACAATGAGGAAATGACCATGCCCCAGGACCTAGCACTTGGTAGCTGCTCAATACATTTTGAATGAATGAACAACCAAAGCAGAGAAGAGAGGCTGAGAGGTTGTGGGCAAAAGATTATCAAGCCTCCTGGCATCCTGATCAGTCCTGGGAGACCATAGTTGTAGATTCATAAAGATTATGGCTGAATCTACCACTTGTTTCCCCAAACCCATTCTTCCCTTTTTACATAAAATGCATAATTGGGCACACATGGCCCCCAACATACATTTCCCAGCCTCTGTGCACCTTAGTACTCAGAGCTGACCTAGGGTGTGTGAGCAAATTACCCACCATGTGCCGCAAAGAAATGGCCCTGCATTCCCTGGGATGGCAGAGCTGGGCAGCCACCTTGAACCCCCAGTGGGGCTGCATATGGCTGAAAAGGAGCCTGTGTTCCTAGTGACCATGGAGCCACCTTGCCAGCACTAGACCACTCATGGAGATGTCTAAGTAACAGAAAATGAACTTCTACATTATTTAAGCCATCATCATTCAGTCTCTCAGTTGAAGCTGCTGCACTTGTATTTTAACTCAAACCAGAACCACTCTGTAAGTCTCCCCAGTCCTGAAGAACAGAAAGGAAGGTATATGCCAGAGATATGTGGGACTAAGGAGTCATGTCAGGTACAGGCTGGGGGTGAGGACAGCCAAGTGGCTGGATAGCCTCAGAGCACAATGTGTGTGGGTGTGGACACTCTGCGTTGTGTTCCTAATTACCTCTTCAAATTGGACAGAGCTGGCTGGACTCACTGGTGGGCCCACGCTAGACATGGAGCTCAAGGGACGGGCTGGGGAAAGTGTGCCACACGAGGAAGCTGGGGCCATTGAGAGCTGACACTGGTGGGAATCATTGAAGGTGACGAGAGAGCCCTGACATAGGCACCAAGGCCACAGGGGCCAGAGCGAGGTGCTAGACGCAAGCCAGACCCGAGAGTCAGGAACTGGGGTTGGGGCCAAGTGAGCACCGTCTGGGACGATCTCCGTGGGCCCAGGTGAGCTCCGTGGCATATGGTGGCTTGTGTGCTACTATGCTGGACTAAAGATACGGAGAAGCAATGAGGGGCTGTCTCAGTCTGCAGGGTATGTCCTGTGCTTGGAACACCTGCCCTGGCCCATCTCTTCATTTGTTAGCTTCACTTATCTTAAAAGACTCCACTTGGGTGTCACCTTCTCCAGGAAGCCCTCCCTGACATCACCACATGCTGAGCAGGGGCCCTTCCTCTGAGCTTCTCCTAGACGCTGCTGTTCTCTCTAGTGTCATCATTATCAATCCCTTATTGCAGCATAGTTTGTGCCTGAATCTGCCTGGGTCCCCGAGGGCAGTGATGTTTGCTTTCATTCCCTCGGCTTGTCCCATGATGCCTGATGCCTGTGGTAGCCCAGTAAACCCAGGCTGAACCACAGGGGACCGTGGACAGATGACTGCGGTGTGGAAGCCCCGAGTGTGGGCCTCAGACAGCCGAGGCTTCGGGGTGAACGTGTTCTCCAAACGCCTGTTAGACCCCAGGAGGGCCCTGGGAGGTCGGAGCAGGAATGAATAGAAGAAGGAGAGGGTCAGGGCGGGGCTGATTTCAGCCAAGACTTCATGCTATTCAGAACTACCTATCGCTCTCATCCTGAAATACTGGTCCCCAGAGGGGGCAACTGTCAGTAACTGAACGAGCAAATAAGCATCTCCAGGTGAGACGCTGCCTATCTCAGATCAGGCAGGTCCTCCTGTCCATTTCTACCCTGTGCCCCGGGGGAGGAGAAGCTGCTGCAAATTCCACATTCCCCTTCACACCCCCGATCCCCACACCCTAAGATGTGTTTTCTCTGGGGAGGAGGAAGGTCGAAAGGCCACATTTAAATCTAGGGAGAGGATCAAGTGAGAGGAATCATCATGTGATAACTTCTATTCCTATTTAATCATTTCATTACTAATTAATAGGGTCATTACTACATTTCCAAGAGAAAGAACTATGATTAAAGGTTAATGCCCTTGCTACACACATCACACCTCAAATTACGTTATAAAAATGTACTGGAGTATTTAATTGAACCTATAAGTAACAATGTAATTACAATTAATAATGTATGTGCCTCCGTATTTGTTTGTTTCTCTCCGAGGTGCACAGAGCCCACGTGGGTTAGGGAAAAAACTCCTAGTTCTTTATTTCCCTAATCCTATCTGTTCTCCCCGTAATCCCCAGGGCACAAATAATAGATGACTTGGTCACAAGAAGGCCACACCCCCCTCCCCCACTCCTCCTCCCCTACTTCCCATTAGAACAAGCTCTGCCGTCAAGGTTTGGAGGTGAGGAGGGGGCAGAGAAAGCAGCAGTCGTCTGAGCCCTTGGCCCTCCACAGTCTTGCCAAGGGACCATGATTCTTCAACCTGTGATACTCTTTGTAACCCCATCCTTTGCAAATACAGTCTCCTCCTCTTGGAATGTTCCCTCCGTCTTTACAGAGTGTGGTGCATTCAGTTAATCGGCTCTCAGCATTCATTCTCAACTTCCAGTACTTTCCTTTGCTGCAAAGCCTAGAAAGCTTAAAGTTACTTTTCCCAGACTCCCTTGAAGCTAGGATCTTGGATGCAAACTAGGTCTCCCACCCCTACTAGATGCACTCATGTGAGACTCGGAAGGCGGCAACGAGACAGGCGCTTTTCGGCTGCTTTGGCTGTTTCAAATGGCAAGCAAGTTTGTGGAGATGTGAGTATTTTTGTATCAGCATTCTACATCCTAGGGATGGTGAGGCAGAGACCTGAAGGAACCTAAAAGCTTCCGGAAGCAGAGCCACCAAACCAGCCCAGGATGCTGTATACCTACGTGGGAGAGAGTGAAAATTACATCTTGTTTAAGCCACTTATTTAGGGTTGTTTGATTACTTTCAGCTGAACCTAATCTTAGCTATACATATGCTAAAGTTTTTTTTTTTTTCTTTTTCCACTTAGGACTGAAATAAAAGTCTTAAACCCCTCTGAGAGACTAATGGACCTTCCTTTGGCTAAAAACTCTAAATTTTATAGTTCCTTGCTATAGGAGGATGAAAGCAGATGGTCACATCCCACTTGCTTCCACCCCTTCCCCTTACTAGTCATTACTATTATAGATTTTATCAAAGGCTAGCTCGAGAGAACAGAAGGTCAGAGGACCCCTCCACTTCCTTCATCTGACCCCACGCTCCCTTCTGTTTTTGTGGTTCTGACACACTACAAAAAGTTTCTCCTTAATAAAGGACTGCCAGCTACAGACTGGTTCTGGCAGGTCTCCTGAAGATGCTCAGTTCATGGCCCTACATTTTATAGTTTCATGTATAGGACCTAAATTTACAATGCATTTAAATGTTAAATCTCCGCCCCAAATTGATCATACATTACTTGCATATAAACCTAATACTCATGTGTGTGGGCCTCCTTCATGAGTATCCATAGCTCCTCCTATAACCTGTTGAGTACAAATACTTGGCCAACTCTTCAGCATAAATTCCTGTCTTACCCCTCCCTCTCTAAGTGCCTATCTGGGCTTCTGCCAAGGCTATGTGTTTCTCCCACCTGTCAGGATGCTCAGCCTGCAGACTGTAACCCTTTATAAAAAATGAAATCTCCTTTCTAAATTTACAGGCACTGTGACTCTTTTTCTGTCAACACCACCTATCCAGAAGGTGCGCACATCCTGCAGAATACACCTGTCTGCTTAGCATTTAACTCTCACCCATAGCTTAGAGCCAACTATAAGCTCAGAGGCAGCACTGTGATTCCCTTCTCTGGTTGATTGTGGCAATGCCCCCAAGTCTTCGTCTGTTGCCATGTAACATGGCAGTAACCTCCCTCCCTGGGCAGGATAAACTGCCCAGGCCTTGACTCTGGGCTTGAGCATGTGGCATGTCTTATCTAATAGAATGAGGTGGAAGTAATGGTGTGCCAGCTCCAAGCCGGGCCTCCAGAAGCCTTGTGTATTTCCGCATGTGTTCTGTGCCTTTGCTATGACCTTGAGAACACATCCAGGCTTGCGTGCTGTCTCCAGGAGGAGAACATGGAACAGCAGCGCCGAACCAGCTGAGCCTAGCTTAGATGAGTTGCCCTCCAGCTGACCCGCAGACTTGTGAATAAAGCAGCCCACCCACAGCTGACCCCTTTGCTGCATATGCAATATATGCTGATTGTTGGATACCACTAACTTTTCGTGTAATTTGTTACATAGCACTGTTGTGTTAATGGATGACTGATATGCCCACTTCCCATGATTCATAAAATTGTTTAATAAAATCCACAGGTATCAAATGCTCAAATGTCTCATTTGAAAGATAACACGTAACTGGGGAGTTAGGAAACCATCATTCTAGTTTTATAATAAAATATTCTACCTGTCGGCTATGTGACTTGGGCAAGTCACTTATTTTCTGTGTCACTTCTCAAATGACAATAAAAATTCTGCCAATTTCACAATGGTTTTTGTAAAGATCAACTTTTCAAGGGTATTTTTGAGAAGTAGAAGCAACCTTTGTGACTATAAATTATTATTAGTCCCATATAGTTTCTGATATTAAATCAGAATTTCTTCTAAGACAGCTGATCTCGGGTGCTTTGGTTTGTTTTACATTTTTAAATGACTTTAGCATACAATTCCAAGAGCCTAGTCTCATTTCCTCCACTGGCTCCCCTTGGCCATGCCAGAGATCGACTCCAGTTCCCTTTAGCTCTTACGTGTTGCCTTTGGCTGGAGCTAGAAACCAAACTGACACCAGGCAGATCAAGAAGAGCAAAGTATACACATTTTATTAGTTTTATGTGTACATGGGGATCTTCATAATAAAGTCCAAAGAAGTGGCCACAGGAAGATGCTTTTATACTTTTTTAGACAAGGAACAATAAATTTGAGAAGAAATGACAAGACAGAGAAGATTTGGCTAGGAGTAATAAATTTCAAGAGGATTCACTGGAAGATACACAGAAGTGCTGTAAAGCTAGTGGAAGATGAGGGTTACTTCATTGCCTATCTCTATTCAGGTCCGTTGCAGCCCCCCAATCCCCAGTCTCTAGTGACAAGGCTGTTTTCTCACCCTGGCACAGGGAGATACGCATCCCTCCTGGAGGAATCTTCGTGGCTTGCTGCATGTGAGAAGAGGCAGGTCAGCTAACCCTTTCTGAAACTACAATTTCTCCAATGTTTGTAACTCAAAATAATCCATGTATCACTCCAACATATTTCGGGATGGCACATCCTTCACTCCTTCAGTCACTCCATATGTGTCTCTGCACGTAATTCGAAAGGATTTGGCCAGGAATAATTTCCCTTCACAGAACCAAGTAGCCTTCCTCCCTGGCACGCTGGTTTTGCTCGTGATGCTACTCTTTATTCTAAATTTGGCTAACTTGCTTGGTTGACAGCCAGTCTCACTGTTCAGCAGTTCCCGGGGTCCTTTTTGGAGGCACAGCCACCCTCTCTAGCTTGCTGGCACCGCGTCCCTTTGTAATGAGCACTTACACGTTTTGGCCAACAATTCCCCAATTTCACCCTTGAGTTCCTTCACTATCTCCAGCGAGTACCATCTGGTCCTGGTGATTTATCTACATTTAGTTTGTCAATTAGGTATAAAATCACTTGCACATTTATTGCTATTTGAGTTGCTATGTCTGCCCCGCCAGTCTCAAAAGACAGTCTGGAAGTGGGAATTTTATAGAATCACATAGAATCATCAAACCTCAGAGCTACAAGGGTCCTTGGAGAGCTTTATAGAGGAAATTTCATCCATTCATTTAGATATGCATTTATTCAAAACACAATGGTTGAGGACCTACTATGTGCTGGGAAAGGCAGACTCTAAAATTGCCCCAGTGACTTTATCTCACTGAAAGTCAGTGGTTGAGCTGAGGCAAGAACTGAGGCCCCTCTCCCCTGCCGTTCTGCCTCCCAGAATCGTCCCCTGTAAAGACGGGGGGGACAGGAAGGAAAGGATGGAGATGGCTGAAGGGTGGCCATGGGGATTAAGCAAGAGGGGTCTGGGGAAGTAAGGGTGAGGATAGGAGTTAAAATAGGGTTGAAGGGACTGGGAAGAGCTGCAGTGTATGGAAGAGAGAAGCTAAGAGAGGAGGAAGACTGTGGTAACACGTCGCTGTGGTCACTGTTGAAAGCACGGCTAGGACAGGCAGCACATGTCTCTATCCGTTTATCCTCCTTCTCATACTCCCCTTGACTGGCAGGAAGGGAGGTGATGCTGATGAATCCACTGTTGTGCATCAAGCTTCTTATGCTCTGAGACCATCATCGTCACCGAGAGAGACATTTACCGATCTGACAGACACTCCTCTCTGAGATCTCTAAAAGTCCAGAGCCTGCTCCCATGAGGGACTGTGGGAACCATCGTGACCCTTACGAGTTGAAAGCAGAACTGACGGAATTGTCCCAGCCTTGATTCTGCAGGGCCCTGGCAGAACAGAGCCAGGGATCTGGCAGCAGGAAGCAGGCAAAAAGGAAGGAGGTCAGGAAGAAGGTCACTGAGCTATCACATGGGGAGTTGCTGGAATTGTAAAGAAACACATGGCCCTGTTTTCTGGACTTCAGATAATCACAATGGGCTGTTCCCCAAGCCCTTCCAGACAGCGTTACACTAAGAAGGAAGGAATTTCATGCCCAGGGACAGAGCTGCCGGAGTCTAATGCATAGGTGATGGAGATTTAGCTCAAGACAGAAAGCAAGGATGCAAAGTGAAGTGGTATGTGGTAGGTTCTATTATTGTTTGAAATATTTGCTAACAACCCCCAGTGGAAAAATGACATTTCCTCCAATCCCCGTTGACAGGCTTGGTTATGTGGCTTTGGATGCCCCTCCCTGCAGAAGGATAGGGTAGCCACGTGGCGTGCTTTAGTGGTTAAATGTGAGCCAGAGTCTCATGTGTTACTTCGAAGCAGAAGCTTTCAGAACCAGCTCTAGATTTGCCATTTCTCTTTTCTCTTTATCATGTGTTCAATAATGTTGGCCTTCTCTGTCAGCCTGGGCCCTAGGATAAAGAAAGCATGGGGCAGAGGCACAAGTAGAGAGGTGGGAGTCCAGGAAATAGGACAAAACATTTGTTTACAATTCCCATAAATTCCCATACTGGACATGATGAAAATGAGTGAGAAATAAACCTCGGTTGTTGTAAGCCACTTATATTTTGGGGCCGTTTGTTACCAAGGCATGATCTAGCTCATACTGACTGATACAGGGAGTCTGTGGGAATTGGTAAGGCAAGACATTACTGGTGTTGGTGGCTAATCAGAAAAGGTCAAAGCCAAGAATTCAACTATACAAAAGTTTCTGTCCCAGGGAGGGATAAATAATGACAATGGGATGGATGGCTACAAATGATAGTAGATAGCAGGCCTCACCTGTTGAAGGGATGGGCTCGGTAGCAAAATCCCTTTTCCTCTACTGCCTTGGACAATGACTCTATGCTTCAGTTTTCTCTTCTATAAAATGTGAGTAATAAAAATAGCACATAATTATAGGGTGGCTGTTGGAACTAAATGAGTTACCCACATATAATGAGCTACCCGCGTGTGGGTAGAACAGTATCCAATTCATAGTAGCTGCTCGACATACATTAGCTATCACTACTATTCTTTCCAATGCTCCTATTTTGCAGATAATAGAATTGAGTCCCCCAGAGGGTACAAGACTTGGAGATCATGCAGCTGGCTAGTAGCAAGTGTAGCCACTATAGCCAGCCAGGATGTGTGCTGGTTCTGTAAATCGTGGATGTGGATGGCCAATGACAAGCATTTAATTTGCATGTAAGCCAAAACAGTTGTTAGTAAATTAAACATTGATTATAAAAGGGCCCTCAATTAAGATTCATTTATTACATCACCACCTCAATTGTCATGCAATTTATATACGATTACCCCAGAACAAATATTTAATTACATTCCTCTTAATACATTGAACTAATATTGTTCCTCAAGCTGTCAGATAGGAATATGGAAACATTTCATTGACATGGAGACATGAAATCAGAGAATTAATGAGACACTCTACTATCCATTGGTGTGACATAGCCCTGCAATAATGAGAAGGAAGGGGATCAGGAGAGGGAGGCTCCTTGTGTCTGTCTTTCTTTCCTGTGATTGTGGAGGTGCAGGTGGGGAGGTGAAAAATTTGGACATCCCTGAAGGGAGCTGACCAGAGTCCTGGTAGTTGAACCTTCATTGTAGCTCAACTTCTCCCTCCACCCAGTCTTGCATTTTTTTCTTCCTCAAATATGTCCATCCTAGGGAACTTCCAAATATACATTTTGCACACTAAATTGCCTTACATTGTCTGTTCCAGAAAACTTAACCTGCAACAGGAAGCTGTTAAATTTTTCTGAGCAGAAAAGTAACATGCTCTGACTGACATTAAAAGGCTGTGACTGAAGAGAGGAAAGAGGTGAAGCAGAGAGACCTGCTAGGAGTTTGTCTGAGTCTGAAATGCTCTGCACTGATGGGTGGAGGGAAGACCACAGTCAGGACCCTGGAGGAAGAAGACCCAGAGAGTCTGGCATGGGGGAAAGAGTGGAGAGGGCTGGGGGTGGGAGCCAAGTCACTTTAGGCAACTGTCCCTACCTGGGACAGTCCTTTACCTGGGTTTTTTCTGAAAAGCACCTGGAAAACAGTTCTCCCACAGAGTTGTCCCCTGAGACTGTCTCTTGTGTATTCTGGGGACACTGAAGCCCAGGGTGCCCAGTGTCCATGGGATGCTTATGGACTTGGTTTGAAGAAGGAGCTATGAAATTAACATTATATAGATGGTAATTTCATAGGCTGATGAAATCGCTGTAATATATTAATAGTCTGCAGTATAAAACTTATTACTCACTTAAACCTGTCTGTTCAAGAAAACCTAAGCTTGATTCATAGACTTCTAGAAGCAGAGAGGGAGCAATAAACTCAGACCTTGAGGAGGGGGTGGGGTCTTGGATGTAAATCTTTTCTCTTTTCCAAGTCCTCTGAAACATGTTCAATATTGGCTCTGCAACATACTAGCCATGTGCCTTTAGTCAAGTGTCTTAGTCTGTTTTATGTTGCTATAACAGAATACCACAGATGGAATAATTTATGATGAACAGAAACTTATTTGGCTCATGGTTCTGGAGTCTTGGAAGTCCAAAAGCATGGAGCTGGCATCTGGTGAAGGCCTGCGTCAGCCCGTGGCAGAAGGTGGAAGGACAAGAGAAAATGAGGGAGAAGGGGGCTGGGTTTATCCTTTTTGTCGGGAACCAACACCCTTGATAACTAGCCCACTCCTGAGATGACAGCATTAATCCATTCATGAGGGTAGAATCTTCATAACCTAATCACCTCTTAAAGTTTCCACGTCTCCACACTGTTGCATTGGGGATTCAGTTTTTAAGACATGAACTTTGGGAGACATATTCAAATCATAGCATCAAGTTATTTATCTCTCTGAACATCTTGCCTCTTCTGTAAAATAGGAATGATCATGCCACTGGGTAGTCCATCTTATTGAGTTCTGAAAAACAAATGAGATGCTGGGATTGCTGTAGTGCATTGTTGGACTGCACTACAGAGACCAATATGCCAAAGTGTGGCACTTAGGCATGCTGAGTACCTTGACCTAAAGGAAATAGGAAGGCCTCAGAAGCAAAGTCTCTCTCTGACCGTCTCCTGCCCCTCATTCTCCCCTGAAGTGAGTCATAGGAATCAGAATTCTTTTTCCCCAATGTGGGTCACAGAAACTAGAACCCTCCAAAGCAAGCCATAAAACCTAGATAGGTCACTTTCTCTCTTCTCCTTCTCCCTTAAAGACCCTCATTCCAGACGGGTCCTTCTCCACACCCAGGAGGAAGTTATGCTACACAGAGAGGCCAAAAAGAATCTGGACAGGCGGGCCTTGCTGGATACCCTCCCCCTAACTAGTCTATTACCAATATATCGTACTTCTTGTCCAATCACATTTCTACATGCATGTCTGTTCTTCATGGAACCTAAGCATAAAAATAGACAGTTTTCCCTGGGTCTTCATTTCTGAAGGCTCCTGTGTCATGTAGAACATTGATTAAATAAATTTGATATATTTTTCTCTTGTTAACCTATTTTTTGTTACAGGAATGTCAGTCATGACCCTTATGATGGGTGAGGAAAGATATCATACCTTTCTGCTCCTACAGCATAAACTGTTAAATAAATGACAGAGAAATGTGGTATGGGTATGGTGGCTTCATAATTTTTTCCTGGAATAAATGCCTCCAGGGAAAGAGAGGATTTCAGGGGATTAGATCCCTTCTACTAGGAAGACTTTCCCAGCCAGATGTGAAAATTCTCACGTTTAAACCTTGGAGCCCTTCTTACAAGCTTTCCTGTGACAAGAAATATCTCTCAGTGATTTGATTAGACTGAAATACAGGGAAGGGAATTTTCTGATATCCAGTGCCCATGATGTGCCAAGAACTGTTCTGGGTGTTTTAAATATATTACCTCAGATTCATATAATATCCCTTTATTTCTGTTAGGAAAACTTGTAAAAGACTTTGAAATGAAAAAAAAAAAATACTACTGAATATTCATTCTAGTACAACCTGCCAAGTTATCTGATTCTGTTGGGGCCTGTGCCTATCATTGTCTTTGAGCTATTTTGCAATTCTGTAAGTCCTGGAAGACTGATGGTAATGCAAATGACTGCTATCCTTAGAAATGCCAATGAAGCGTGTGGTGGAGATACAGTTGATTATCCCCAGTGGTTATTGATCAATTTTGCAGATAATTGTAAATTTATTTTAGTATTCCTGACTGCCTATATGCATATGTTCTTTGAATTCTCCTTTCAACTAGTTGGCACATCTTATTGGTTCCATCATTAACTAATGAGTTAAACAAAAATATTTGCCATGCAGTCATCTTATGGGTATCTAAAAGTCATGTTTTTACCTTTAAAAAAAAATCACCTTTTAATCCTACATATCAGGAAATTGAGAGAAACTTTACCCAAGGTCACAGAGCTTGAGATCTTGGAGCTAGGATGACACTGGGTCTGTCTGGTTCTTTTCACTCTACGGAGCTGCTCCCACATGCTGTGTCCTACTGAGTCACACATGCATGTTTTCTCTTGCTTTCTGTGTGTTCTGGGGCACTGAAGAGTCTGGTACTGTGCCTCCCTTTCAAGAGTAACTACGTTTTTGAGGGCATGAAGGAGCAGGGTCAGACTAGGTTCTGGACACTGGAGTTCATGCGATGGACTGATGGATGAGGGATGGACTCAAGTGGTAGTGAAACCACCCTCATAAGCTTGACAAGAATTACACACCAGATTCTGCACAGAAATGTAGTTATAACTGAGCAGTAATTAGGCTGCACTTTGGCCTACTTCCTTGTAGCTGCTTATTAACAGAAAGTCACATGTCGCTAGGGACTGACGATTTGCATCCCCATTGTCCCTATAGATAGGATCTCTGACATTGGAATCATAAGGCTTCTGTTTAAGAATTACTTAAGATGTTCTTCAGATCCTGAATTCCAGCAGAATGGTTGACACCATCCAGTGTGAAGACACCCACAGAGGAGCCGAGTGGGCAGGAGGATGCAGTTTCTTCTCTTAGTGTGCCATGACTTCACCAGCACTCTTTGATCAATCAACCATCCCACACATATGCCCACAACTCCTCCAGACCCCTTAAAATCCTTAGCCCCAAACTCCTCAAGAAGGGGGGTTTGAGGTTTCCTCCATCTCCTCATTTAGCTGCCTTGTGATGAAGCCTCTTTCTCAGCTATAACTCCTTGTCTCAGTGCATTGACTTGCTCGCTGTGCACTGGCTACGGCAGGGTCAGGTGCAATGCGGAGAAGGCCGGGCGTGTTGCTGCGGAAAGGGGAGGCATGGATGGGAGAAATGTCCAGAAATCCAATGTAGGTTCCTCTCGTTATTTCCCTCCTACCACCTGTCATTTCCAGAATTCTCCCTGTACCTGTAGTGTCAAGTGAGGATTAGAAAAATCCCCACTTCCACTCCTGAAGACCTTGTATTTAGTTCCCAAATTTTCACATGAAATACAGCCTTACTGAGTCCTCCTGGTCCCACAGCTGCCTCTTTGGACCAGCCCCGATGTTTGGATAAGCCTCCTAAATTCTGGTTTCTCCAAATTCAGTTTCTCCCTCACTGATCCATCTCACATGACTGTTACTGCCAAATTAATCCTCTTGAAAGAACACTTTGAACATGAATGCTCCTCTCTGGCTGGTATCAGAAATGACCAAAAAGTGTTTGCCGAAGGAATGATAAAGGGCACCCCTCTTGCTTCCCTCATTTCTTCCCTTTATTCATGCAAGTAGCATTTTCATTAAATGCCCCCACCATGGCTAACGTGGCGGACTCCTAAGCGTGATGAGAAAAGGCCTTTCAGATTCAGATGGAAAGACCTTCTCCGGCAATCCCCATCTGAGGATGCTGCGGGCCCCAGGCCCTCCCAGGCTTTGGCTATCTCTAAGCACCTGTCACCTACAAAATCTGTGTCAGTCTCCTCCATGGGAAAGTAAGCCCTCTGAGAGCAGGAATTTTTTTTTTTCTTTTTGCCCCTTGTTTTTTGTCTCTTGTTATTGGCTGATGCATAATGAATGACCAATAAAAGATTTGTTCAATGAGTGAATAAATGAACATCTATCAGGGTCCCAGATTGAGGCTGGGTGTTTTTACATCTATTACATCATCCTTATCAGCCCAGTGCAGTACCTTCAATCACCTCCATCTTACAGATCAGGAAGCCAGAAAGCTGATGCCAATGTGCCTAAGGGTGACTCAGGACACCTCAGTCACAGCCCCTGTTCACTCTAGGCAGGCAAGAGACACCCATGGGGTCAGCCCAGCCATGCAGCAGGGCAGAGTGCAGAGGTCACTGAGAGCCAGGCCAAGCTTGGGTGCGGGCTGCCCGTGGGCAGGAGCAGGGGGGCTCCTCTGGAGAAGGAGGGGCAGGAGCCCAGAAGAGAGTGGCCAGGACAGGGCAAGCTTAGAGCAGGCATCGATGAGGCCAGAAACAGTGCATGTGAGTGAAGAACGAACAAGGTTGAAGTTAGGGATTGTTTCCCATTCATTCATTCATTCATTCAACACGTATGAACTGTAGGGGAGAAGAAAATAATTTTCTTTCTATCATTTCTGAGTTCTTAGCTGGAATCCTCTATAACAAAAGACAGATTGGCAAGAAAAAAAAAACAAACAGAAGTTTATTAACATGTATACTTCATGTATACATGGGTGATAAACAGAGAAACTAGCAAATCTCAAAGAGGTGGATTAGAATTGAGAGTTCGATGCCATCGTCCACTGAAAGGGAGAAAAAGGGTGTAGGAGTGTTGTGGGCAGTATCCAGGAAAGGTAGGGCAAGCAAGAGTAAGGCTGGTTATGACCACTCCATTAATAAGAATTTCTGATTTTTGTCATCCTCCTCTTCCTGGTACAGAGAAAGAAACATCCTTACAAATGGAGATTTTCTTTATAAATGTAAATTCCTCTCACAAAAGGGTAACTTACTCTGTTTTCACAGCTTCTCCTGTGTCTGCTGTTTCTCAAAATAACCAGCTCAAAATAATCTTTATGCCTAAAAGGCATATTTCGGGGTGGCATATTCTGTTTGGTCTCCTACACTACTGTATTCCAGACATAATACCAGTCTCTGGGAATACAAAAATGATTAAGATGCAGAGTGTGCTGTCCAGGGACTTATAGTCTAAAAGAGGGAGAAACACATGTACATCGAGGATTAAACTCTGATCTTTTTCTTTTGCCAAATTCCTTCTTAAGGGGGCCTGGTGAGTCACGCCTACAAATGATAAAATCTCAGTAAACAGGTTTTTATGATGTGGTTTACTTCCCAACCTGATTCCCATATACCATCACATGAATGATAGAAAACCCTTATCTTAACTCAAGCATTCCTTTCTGCTGATTCCTGGTCTTTTGGACAAAGCCTAACTCTTTCAGTCAATTGTCAACTAAAGAACCCCTAAACCCACCTATAACTTGTAAGCCCCCACTTTTGAGATGTCTCACTTTTTCAGGCCAAACCAACGAATACCTTCAATGTATTATTGATTTGTGAATTTACCTGTAATTCCTGTCTCTCTGAAATGTATAAAACCAAACTAACCCAGCCATAGCGAGTCTCCTTGGTCAAGGGATTTTGGGTGTGGCTCTGGGTCGTGGTCCTTAAATTTGGCTCAGAATAAACTTCCTTAAATTATTTTACAGAGTTTGGCTTTTCTGTTGACAAGATGCAGAAGTTGTGGAAAATACTCGTGAGTTTGGGGGTGGGGAGGCACTCAGTTGAACAGGTGTCGAAGGGAGGTACAGGACGGCCAGGGGTCGTGGTGCAGAAATGGCATTATTGAAGAGTCCTGCCTCGAGCTTCATTTTGAGTAACTGATTGGTGTTGGCTGGGAGTGCAGGAGAGAACTCCAGGCAGAGGGAACAGCATCAGTGGAGTACAGAGGCAAGGGATAGACTGATTACAGGGCAGGGGTGAGGGCTGGGGTCGGAGCTGTCCACTTATCCACTTATGCCGCATGGGGGTGCAGAGGCTGTGCACAGAGGCAAGGCAGGAAAGGCTGGTGGAGGCCAAATCATACAGAGTCCTGCACGCCGGGCCGAGGGACACAGACCTTATTGCATGCAACAGGGGTTGGCAAACTTCATCTGTAAAGGACAAGAGGGTAGATATTTGAGGCTTTGAACTCTGTCTATGGCTGCTTTTGAATACAATGGCAGTGTGTCAAGAGATGGGTGTGGCTGTGTTCCTGTAAAACTTCATCCAGAAAAACACCCTGCGGGCTGAACTCAGCTCCCACCCTTGCTGCAGTTTGCCTACCCCATATGGCAGTGCTTCAGCAGAGGAGAACATCCTCTTTATGAGGCTATAATGTGCGAGATAGATTGAAACAGGAGACTTGTTGGGAGCCAGGTGAAACAGCTCAAGCGTGAATTACAAGTCTGAGTAGGATGGGGGCAATAGGAAATGAAAGATGCAAAACCACTTTGTAGAAAGAGTAAAGGGACCTGGCCGCTAAACAAATATGGGAGATAAAAGAAACAAAAGAGTTAAAAGTAGAACCCAGTTCTGAGCCTGGGTAAGTGGGAAGAAAGCAGTGACTTTGTGATTTAATTTTAGGCAGTACCCTGCTGCTCTATAATAGAAATGTAGATAAAGATATTCATCAGGAATTATAAAAACAAATCAGAAAAATTGCTTCCATGTTACTGCAAAAGCAGAGATTCTTTTTAGAAGCAAATATTACCTGCAGGTGGAAGGGAAGGGATTGGGGGTGGTGGGCAGGAGAGAGGCTATATCTTCCAAATAAGCTTTTTGCTAACTTGGAGGGAAATGGATACATCTGGAAAATTTGAAACTGTTTTGTATAAGCGAAGTGCGGCTGTTCAAGCCCTGTTTCTCAAACCCCAGGTGTTACATAAGATAATGTTGCTAAAATGTTTGGGACTTAGGGAGAGAGACTGTATAAACATGTGGTTTTACTATAGCTCATAAAAGATGATTGTGTGGAAACCTTAGAAAAATTGAAACTCTGCACGGCATAAACGAATGGCTTTGCTTTCCATTTTATCACCGTGTCTCGCTCAAGGCTTGAAGATGTGATTAGAAATGGGTATCTAGAGGCCAAAGCAAGGTATTAGGATTTAGCAAGTCGCCTCCATTTGTCTATTGTGTTCTGCTGACCCTGGTGTGTGGGTAAAATAGAGGGAGTGTGTAGCTACCTGTAGGCGTGTGTGTTCATGGGCGCTCTGGACCAGGCATGGGATGAAAAATGAGTGACTATGGAGTAATCAGTAGGGTCATAATGAGCTGGTTGGTGCAGGTAGCCAAGACTCTGTGCAAAAATTCTAGGGGAACTCGACCTCAAAGCATCTCTTCAGCATTTTCCATTTTCTCAAGTGAAATAAAAAGTGAAATGGACGTGTTTTTAGCAGCAGCATTTTGTTTTTATTTGCCTACCCAGGGGACAGACAGACGACAGTGTCTGAAAAGCCAGCTGTGTGTGCAGCCATGGGGTTTGCTCTCTGGAGCACGGGGCCATGAGGTCTTGTGTGAGTCCAGAATATTAGAAAATCTGGCAGAATGAAAGAGAGGAGAATGGTAGCAAACCCTTCATTTCCTGGGATTCTGCAGAATTTCTTTCTGGGATTTTATCCCTGGCACTTTTCTATAGTTTCTTCTCCTGTAAAACTGAGCCTACTGGAGTCCACTGGGTACTGGAACCATGGGGTCCACCCCATGGTGGGGTGGGGTGAGCAGGGTGGGTGGTGGGAGAGATGAAGGATGACTACAGGGGACCACTTGGAAATACTTCCTCACCTCAATGGAAAAGTCCCCCTCCCACCTGGGGGAGGCTGGGTAGCATGGAAGGAACCAAGGCTTGGAAAACAGGTGGCCAGGGGTTCAAATCCTGGATCGCTACTCACTAGATGCCAGGCCTCAGGCTACTTGCTTAATCTCCTAGAACCTCCTTTCCTTATCTGTACAGTGACGATGCAAAGATCTCATGACTTTTAAAAGACTTTGTAGACCACCAAGCCCAGGACCTGCCCATTCAGTATCTACTGCTAGCCAGTAATAAGATCATCGTCAAGTCTCATTGCCAATAAGAACCAGGGAGTTCTGACCTTCCATGCCAAGTTCAACCCTGGTTTTTACTGGGTGGTCTCAGAATAGCCTGCAGGCATTTGGGGCCAAATTGCTGGAACCTCTCTTTAGTTTGCCTGAGCTGAAAGCCTCTATGCTGTGTTCTGGGTGTTGGGGGGCACAGGGAAGGAAGCCAGTCATGCGGCATGCAGGTTGGGAGGGAAACCGTGAGCACAAGTCACCGATAGGGTAAAGCAGAGAGTGAGGCAGGCATCACAGGTGGCAGGTGGCCAGGCTGAGGCACACAGAGGAGAGACTGTTCCCTGACTTTGGAGATTCGGGTGCCTGCTGGCTGTGCGATCATGAGCAAATCATGTAACCTCTTTGAGCTTGTGTCCTTCTTACCTGCAGGATGATGAAAATGGTGATTATGAGGTCACTTGGAAGAGTAAATGAAATAACATATGAAAAAACATATTGCAAAGTGCCGATCTGGGTTCAATGGTTGTGATTAGCAGGTTTGAGTCCATAAATTAATTTTCCCTTCTACCCTTCATTTAGCAAACCCTGCAGCTGGCGCCCTGTGATGGGAAGGAAATAGCTACACGCTCCAGGAGAGCAGGATTGGACTCCTAGCTTTCCGCACTGAGTCTGCCACCGGCTCAGCGGGGAGGGCCACACTGCCACAGTGGGTGCACAGGAAAGACTGTATTTAGTGGACTGGCCAGAGAGAGTGCCCCACGTCCCAGCGGGCCACAAACCAAGAGACCTGCCCTGATCTTTCCTGTGTCCCCATCTCCATTGTCTACCCAGCAGGAGGTCAAAGAACAGATGAAAACTGAGATGGGGTACCTAGTACCTGGATCGCTCCTTGTCAGGTCACTGCGGGTTGGTGGCTTAAGCATACGGAAAGCAGCTGCTGTCTGACAGCCTTTTCCCCACCGCTACTGTCTTCAGTTTTGCCCTTTGCCCCAAGAGGCCCAGGGGAGCTAAGAGCATCTTGCTGTCACTAGCACCAGGACACTGTGATGTGCTGCACCCTGCCCACACCTTTGTGCATAGTCCCTCCGAGTTTACCCTCTGTTGGTTGATGGCCAGGGACCTTGATGTTGTCAGTCTTATAAGGGGAGCTAGGAGACATAAGGAAAAGCGACGTGATCCAGAGAGGTCGCCATCGGGAGCGTAACTGAAAGGGTGGGAGTCAGATGGTGCCTAGCAAGAGCTTATTTTTAAGGATTTTTCCGTAGGAACCGTACGTGGGCACTCTCCATTCAAGGTGTCAGAAGTGAGGTCTGACGGGTGTGAGGGCAGAGCCTGGACAGCAGAATCCAAGGTGGACTTGCTCCGTTAGGAGCTGGAGCAGCGGGCAAGGAGGCCCAGGCTTACACTCGGAGGGCCGGGGCCAGAGCACAGGCGGCCTCCCCACGCGTGAACGTAGCGAAGTCGGATTCAACAGCTCTTCTCCTCTCAGCCACCCCTCACAGCGCCAGCACCCTGTGAGCACTTGGAAGGACGCGAGACCCACTGTGCAGAGGGACACAGCAGCGAAGAGGGGAAAGAGGCCCAGTCTCTGGAAGAAAACGTGCATTCCAGAGGAGAAAGGCAGGAAGGAAACTGAAAAGGGACTTCAGGCATTTTCCCGTAGGATGGTCGGCTTCCCTGGACCTTTGGTCTGCCAAGGGTTTGTGGCCAGATTGTTTGAGGAGCAGGACCCTGGGAAGGGGTTGCTTGGGATTGTGAGGAAGCGTGTGCGTGAGTGAGGGGAGTCCGTGAGTATGTCAGACCCAGAGTGCGAGGGATCCTTTTCAGGCAAGTCAGCTGAGTGGTTCAAGTTCCATGGAGAACCTTAGTCATTTTACTGGAGACAAATTATCTATCTAACTGTCTCCGCCTCAGCCATGTCTTTAGGCCCCCTCGTAACTCTGTCTTCTCAGCTAGACCTTGTGCTCCACAGGAACCTTGTCTGTCTGGCCTCATGGCAAAATCCACACATGCAACGTCTTCCCCTGCCCTCAGGAAGCCTCAGTGTGAGGAGAGACATGGCCTCATCCTCAGGGAGTCCCAGTCTGACGGGGTACACAGCCCTGTCATCGGGGAGCCCCAGTCTGAGGGGAGACGTGGCCCTGCCCTTGGGGAGCCCCAATCTGATTCAGGAGACAGAACCTAAACTTCAGAAATTCTGGTTTTGTAAAGGGGGCTGCACACAATCATCCTGGAGGCCCAGCCTAGAAATGCTGAGAAAGGATTCCTTCAGAGCCCCAAGTCGTGGTCTGTGCATTGTGGAGTCAACTGTTGCTGGGAGCCACGTGAGGCCGATGGGGGGTGCAGTCTCTGCGCTTAGAGAGCCACGCCAGGCCTGGTGCCTGTTAGCCTGCGTGGCTCGCAGATGTGCTGCTCACAGGCTGGTCGCTTTGCACGGTCAGTTTGTAATCTGGGCTTTCACGGTATGGCCAAGCATGTCTAATTCTCTAATCTATTTATCATGC
>CAUYPO010021793.1:0-39342 GCA_963574435.1 Cheirogaleus major | reverse complement strand
ACAGACATCAGCCTAGGCAAATAATTTATAAGGAAGACCCCAAAAACAATCAGAGCAAAAATGAAAATAAATAAATGGGAGCTGATCAAATTAAAAAATTTCTGCACAGCAAGGAAACAATCATTAGAACAAATAGATAATCTACAGAATGGGAGAAAATATTTGCATGCTATATATACAACTGGTAAAGGGCTGATAACTAACATCTACAAAGAACTCCAGCAAATTGGTGAGAAAAAAATCAAACTCCATTAAAAAGTAGGCAAAAGACATAAACAGAAACTTTTCAAAAGAGGAAAGACTAATGGACAACAAACATATGAAAAAATGCTCAACATCTCTAATCATTAGGGAAATGCAAATCAAAACCATAGTGAGATATCACTTAACTCCAGTGAGGATGGCTTTTATTAAAAAATCCCAAAACAACAAATGGTGGCATGGATGCAGGGAGACAGGAACACTCATCTACTGTTCGTGGGACTGCAAACTAGTACAACCTCTATGGAAAGTAGTATGAAGATACCTCAAAGAACTAAAAGTAGAACTACCATTTGATCCAGCAATCCCATTACTGGGTATTTACCCCAAGGAAAAAAGACATTCTATAAAAAGGACACCTGTGCTTGAATGCTTATAGCAGAACAATTCACAATTACAAAGATGTGGAAACAACCCAAGTGTCCATCAATACATGAGTGGAGTAATAAAATGTGGTATATAGGTGTATCATAGAGTCCTACTTAGCCATAAAAAAAAAATGGTGAACTAAGACCTCTTGTATTAACCAGGATGGAACTGGAGGCCATTCTTATAAGTGAAGTATCACAAGAATGGAAAAACAAACACCACATGTACTCACCATTAAATGGGTGAGTAATCGATCAACACTTATGTGCACATATGGAAATAACATTCATCATAAATCAAGCAGGTGGAGTGGGGAGGAGTGGTGGATATATTCACACCTAACAGTTACACTGCACACTATGTGGGGAATGGACTCACACGGTACAAATGCAATTTATGTAACCAAAATGTTTTTACCCCCATAATATTCTGAAAATAAAAAAAAATAATAAAGTAAAAAAATAAAAGAATCTGTTAGTAAAGGAATCAGCTTGTGGTTTGATTTCATCCTTTTGTCTCTCCTATCAAACAATATAGCTTCATTTTTTGTCAATGGGGACTTCCATTATTTTTAAGATCTCCCAGTGACAGTATTTATTCTAGATTTCCAGTTTAGAAAAATATCCTGAATCCTGAGTTCTATGCCCATTGTAAAACTGTCCAAGTGATCTTATCATGACCTGAAGTGTGGGCAGCTACAGAAAGAACACAGTTAAATCTAGTACAAAAAGATGCTGTAATAGAAAGAGCTATACAATGATGGAGTTTGGTAGTTCGAGAGGCAATCAGTCCCCTGTGAGCATAGGGGTGCACAGGATAGTACAAAGATACAAGGAAAACTTAAAATTCAACCTTTAGTGTGCTTAAGAATTACCTGGGGAAACATTGCTAAATTTTTTGATTCCTTTATTCAATCTTAGAAATTTAGTAAGTCTGCATGGATTCCATAAATATTCAAATTGAATAGGGCTCTGAGGTGCTTCTAATTGTGATAAGCTCTTGGCCCATTTTTAAGAAACAACAACTTTTATATTTCCTTATTCTTTCAGTGTTAAAACTTAGCCACAACAATGAGCCTTTTGGCTTCTGGACAGCATATTCAGCACTGAATGGTAGTAGGTTGGAGGGAACTGCATAGTGTGGTGGGGTTGGGGTGGTGGCATCTGATTTGAACTGCACCATGCTTTCTTTGCCCTGAACTATTTCAAGCTTAAATCTAAAAATTTTGACCCAGGGTCAGATTATGAAATTTTAAAGGAGCTCTTTCTCCCCAAAACAAGAAATTTTTTAAAAAAGAATCACTTATGTTAACATGACTCTGGGAACATGAAAAATTGATTAGACCTTCAAGAAGTTGATCCTTGCTTTACACTCAGAATGCATGAACAATGACAGAAATCTCAGTGGTGCAGTTGAATGTTGACAAAAAAAAGGCCTGAGTCTCACACCAGGCTCCCATTCCGCCACTAGGAGCTTTGTGGAACTGTTAAATTAACAGAAAAGGCTATGAGCAAAGATTATAGGCACTCTGACATGGATGTGGACATAGTATTTGGGGATAGTTTCAGGAAAATGGCAAACATTGTTATTGAAGTTGGTAAGAGTCAATTCAAATTGAGTGAAACTGATCAAACTTATAATCATTAAATGCCAGTCACCTACATTTGTCTGTTGACATTTACTCTTCATTTGCCTTTGAATGTACTATTACTTGGCAGTGTAGAGGGCTTCTTTTGGTCTTCAAACTCAATCTTGTTAGCAATCTCACTTGGGAAGCCTCTCTACATTCAGGCAGGGTAACGTAGTAGAAATTACATATTATTTTCTGACCAGTAGAACTGTGTTTGAAGTTCAGCTGGGCTGAATATGCAACATGATCTTGTGATAATTACTTAAATCTTCTAATATTCAGATTCTTTGTCTATGAAATAGGAGCAATGAAACTGTTCTTATAATATAAATTTATTTTGTTAAAATATCATCCAATATTTGGGAACCTATTTTTAAATTTTTTTAGATATCTTCCATAAGTACAAACTTATAAAAAGTTACATAAATAAAACATACTATTTTTCCCAAATGTTCAAGTGATACCCAATTTTCATTCTTTAGTCAATTTGATAAATATTTATTGAGTGCTTTTTATATTCCAGGCATGCTATTAACTACTAAGGGTTCACTTTCATAAAGACATAAAAGGTCCTTCCTCTTTTCAAACATGCTTTAGTAGTAGAGAGTGACAACAAATGAGAATACACTTGAGTACGGTGTCAGAAAAATCTATTATCATTGTTGATTGAGTGGTTTCTGGGAGGGATGTAAAACACAAGATGGTGAAATAGGATTTTCCAGCACTTATCCCCTCACAAAGACATCGGTTTGAACTGTCCATGCACAGAAATACCTTCACAAGAGCCAAGGTATATACACGAGAGACTACAGCATCTGTGTCTAACAGAGATAGAGATAAGAACAGAAACAGTGAAGAAGGTAGGAAGGTCAGTTTTATATTACTCATTTCACACTTTCCCCAAGCCTGGGCAGTACAATCTGAAGAGAGATATCCTTTGCTTGGGGGAAAGGAGAAGGCAGTGAACACCTGAATTTGCTGCAAATTCTAGCTCCAGGCATGCCCCGGTGAAACCTGGTACCAGGCCAGCACCCACAGCCCCAGGCAACAATCTGGTCTCCATTGACTCAAGCTCCAGACTTCCCCCAATTCCAGGCTAGCCCCTATAGCTCCAGATGCCAGGGTGGTACCTGTGCATCCAGTCTGCAGTCTCAACCCAGAACAAGGATGGGCCCAGCAGTCCCAGGCCCCAGGCAGGCCCCCATAGGCTCTGCTAGGGCACCAGAACATCTTTAGTGCCAGGTGGTTCCCAGCTGCCCTAGATTTCAAGCCTATCCCAGCAGCTCCAGGTTTCAGGTCTGCCCCAGTGACAGACACACTTTACCTCAGTCCCAGACTCTAAGTCCAGGTTCCAGATCCATCCACTGCCAAGCTTTCCCAGTGGTCCCACTTATCCAAGGCTGCAGGCTAGTTGCTAAAGACTCGGATTCCAACTAGCACTCACAGACCCAGTCTCTAAGTCTGCCCGACTGCCAAGCAAGCCTCCATGACCCCAGGCTTCAGGCCTACTCCCGGTTCTAGATTAGCCACAGATTCTGTTAAACCCAGGCCCTGGGTTTGCTCTAGCAGATTCAGGATCTAGGCCAGCCCTAGTAGACATCAACACATGGACCCAGTCTCCAGGCAGTCCCTGTAGCCCCAAAACACAGAACTGCTCCCATGGCTCCCATGGTCCAGCCTCCTAGCCTGACCCAGTGCCAGGCTGACCCCTGCGACTCCAGTCTCCAAACCAAACCCCAGGTCCTAGCCTCCAGTCCAGTACCCATAGGCCTTGCCTCCAGGCTGGCCCCCAAAGCCTCAGGCATCAGGCTATCACTCATGGATCCAGGCTTCAGACCAGCCCCCACAGACCAAAGCTCTAGTGGGCTCCAGGTCCAGGCCCACTCCAGTGGACCCCTGTGCTAGGCTGGCCCCCGCAGACCTAAGCTCCATGTCAGCTTCTGTGTCCTCAGGCTTTAGGCCTGCCTCAATGCCAGGTAAGCCCCTGTGGGGCTAGACTCCAATTTCACCCCTGTGGAACCAGTCAATAGGTCCACCCAAGTGGACCCCAGTGCCAGGCCAGCTCCCATGGACCCAAACACAAAATTAGCTCCTGTAGACACAGGTGTCAAACCCACCCACCTGCTCACGCAGGCACCAGGCCATCCAGCCTGAAAACTCCAGCAGTAGCCTACCTACAGACCCTGCCAGATGGCCCATTCATAATCTCTAGACAGGCTGACTGGCAATGTATTCTCTGCCAAAGCCAGTCTGTAAAGATGGAAATAGTGCCTACTTCTTCAAATGTGCAGATGTCAATGCATATTCATAAGGATCATGAATAACCAGGAAACAGACCACCACCAAAGGAACAAACATAGTACCAGCATCCAACCCTAAAGAAATGAAGATCTATGAACTTTCTAATTAACAAAGAATTCAAAGTAATCATCTTAAAGAATCTCAGTGAGCTACAGGAGACTACAGATAGACAACTGAATATTAGAAAAATGATACACAAACAAAAATTAGAAGTTTAACAAAAAGATAGACACGATAAAAAGAACCAAACAGAAATTCTACAGTTAAAAAACACAATGACTGAAGATTGAATATTTCCACAGAAAGCTTCAATAGCAGATTTGATTAAGCAGAGGAAAGAATCAGTAAGCTCAATGATAGGTCATTTCAAATTATCCAGTGTAACAAAAATAAAAAAAAAAAAATGAAAAAAAAACTGAAGAAAGCTTGGAAGACTTCTGGGAAACCATCAAGTGAACCAATATACACCTTATGAGAGTACCAGAAGTAGCAGAGAAAGAAAAGAAAAGAAGCACAGAAATATTATTTAAAAAAATAATGAAAGAAAATTCCCCAAATCTGGGGAAGGAGATGAGCATCCAAATCCATAAGCATGAGAATAAAAAAGAGAGTAAATAAAAAAATAAAAAAATAAAATTGTCTTGTTTTTAAATATATTGAATTTTAGAAGAGGCCCATATTAAGGTAAAGCCCACAGTTTCAGTGCCATACACACATGATTCCTTCACAAACATAAGCCTGACTTTGACTGTGGTGTTGATATTTAACAACTTTAGAAACTGTGGTCTTTGGAAAGAAAGAGACCCCTGCTTGAGAATAGCTAAAAAGCTGCTTGAGAAAAGCTAAAAAGAAGACATCACACTGAATCATGCATAGGAGGGAACCACATCTTTGTTGTAACACATAGCTGCTATGTAGTTCCAAAGGACTTAAAAGTACACAGACACAAACATATTTTTCACATATGTATATTCATATATACATTTATATTCACAATTATGTTATCTACTAATATTATTTATAGATCATAGTATTGTTTAATTAAGAATTATCTTCAAAAATGATTTGGGAATGAGGCACAGAGGAGAAGCTATAACAAACTACTTTTGAAACAGGCAGCCTCTCTTCTAGCCACACTTAGCTCAACCTCGAAAATGCTCTCCTGTCTAGTATCTTCTATTTGCCATTAATATCTAATTTTTCTGTTCTCTGCTCTCTGCTGCAAAAGTCTGACCTATATGAAATACATCAATGTTCTCCCATGTCTCTACATTGGGGCTGGATTAGGACAGTAGGGAGTCCTGACAGGAGAATAGAGGGAGAAAAGAAATTGAGGTCAGTGTATTTCTTTCTATAGGTCATCTTGGGCTTGTTTTGCCTACCACTAGAGGCCATGGCTTTTCCTCAACATGAGACTTTTATGAAACACTGCAAGTTACTACTTGCTACCCATGTCCCTTTAGGACCAGGGGTAATAACAGCTCTTCTATTACTGACCCAGGGTTTTGGCATTATTCATAATGCAATGCAGTGGTAAGTGACCCTACCATCCACATTTCAATACAATTCCCCTTTTTAAATAACTTTCTTCAGATTATACTAATTTCAGTGTATAATCTGTTCCCTTTTGCATCCCTACCTGAGACAACTATCACTAGTAAAGGTATCCATTAAGTGAGACAGTGTGGGTACCAGAAAGTGTGTTGTTCTAAGGAAAGTTACTTGGGATCCCTGAGTTTTAAGTCTCTCATGTAAAATGAGGGTAATAATGCCTCAATTGCAGAATGAAAGTATAAGACAAAGTTACTGTATGTAAAAACAATCTGCATGGGGCCTGAAACACAGTCAATATCCACAGTAATGTTAGTATTTATAGCAATGTTGTTATATGGCGTACAGCCTTGATTTCACCAGTTTTATAACATTAAAACACTGTTCTTAATATGCATTTTGCCCCTATGGTTCTAATATGGAACATGTTGATATTTCTATGAAAATGCCAAATGCCATATAGAAACTGATTAGGCACATCTATTATTTCTCAGGAATCCCTTTTACTTTTTTTTAAAATGTAAATTAATTAACACTCATAACATGTTTAAATGTCCTACTGAAAGCTGCAAAAGAAATGCTCGTGTTAAAAGTCTTCAACTGGGGGCTCACAAATTGCCCCAGGAAGACAACTGTCACCAGTAAGGAAGCATCTATCTATCTTATAAAATATTACAAAGCCTAGATATATTGTTAAAATGTAATTAGTTTAATGTTGCAGGTCTCTCAACTTTGTTCATACAAAAGGTTGATGTTTCTTTTTTACAGATAACGTAGATATAAATCAGACCAACAAAATTATTCAGTGATGGCAATTCTGTAGCCCAGCTTACCACCACCAGTAGTTTCTAAGCAACCTCCCTCTCAGAGGGAGGGAGGCCACCTGAGGAATTTGTTTATCTCTCGGAGAAATTCAGACCAAAGTTCTTACTCTGCTCCAACTAATAGACCCATCTACAATAATACTATATTTTTTCTAACTTTGAGTGATTTTAACTCTGTGCTGTGTCATGAGAAATATGGTTGGCAAATTTTGCAAAATTATTTGGAACAATACCATTCAAAAAAGTAATGCTTATTGAGTACCTCCTATGTGTCTAGAACTATGATGCATTATTCTACTCAAACAACCTCACTGAATGCTTGAAAGAACCTTTTGAGGTAGGTATAACCTGGCTTGTGTTCCTAACCTCAAAGCTATAAAGGTACACCTACTTTTGATAATTATATTCCTTTCATGTGCCAAAATAAGATAGTAAACTTTCTATTTTCAAACAAATATTGTTTGCTTCAATAATTCTTCATGTAAGTTGTACTCACTTTCTCTAGTTTGTATTAACAGTTTCAGTTTCTCTCTCTGTCTCTCTCTCTCTCTCTCTCTCTCTATATATATATATATATATATACATATATATAATTTTCTGAGCCCCATCAAAAATATTAAGCTGATATTTGCAAAATGTTGAACTAGTTGTTCTTACAAATTTGTTTTTGGGGAAATGGTGATATGCCCCTGGTCCAATTCTGAACTTTTTCGGTTATCTGACAAGGATGTTACATTATTTCTTAATTTTACCCATTCCTTTTCACTTCTCACTGAATTCTTCTAAATTCTTTCCCTGCCCACTTTGTTGGATATCACAACCAACCTATAGAAATAAGCAGGATTCAGTCATCTTATATCTTTAAAATTTTAGAGTCTGAAATACTAATGAGTTATTAAGTCTAGTTATTGCTGCTCTGCATAGGGAAGGATGGATTTAGGTCTTGCCAGGGGAAGGTGAAATGATAAATTATTTCCCAATAGATGCTGGTAGTAGTGAGAATGCCATTTGTGAAGAGGAGGAAGTGTTATAGGGGAGCTTCCACCCTAGGGTTCAGCTGTTTATTTTCTAAAGCATCAAAAATCATACCTTGCCAAAATGAGAAATAATTTTCTTTTCAAACCTTGAGTCTGTATGAGAGATTCATATCGGTTCTAATATTACTAAATTTCATAGAAACTAATCTTTTTTAACACTGTCCTTATTATGCTAAGAGAAGCATCCCTGCCCTCTACCACCTCTGAATTACTCACAAAGCATTTTTCATTAACTGGCAATAAATGGTTTTATTTCTAAATTGTTTCTTCTGAGACTCAGGGGAGAAAGTATAAGTCCTCCCAGATAATTTTCATCATACTTCTATTACACAAATATTGAGAAATTGTTTATTCTTTCATTCCTTTTTCTAAGTCATATTAAGTAAATGATTTTAGAATCATTGAAAGAACCTATAGTCAATAAACAATAAGAAATGCTGCACGTGAGATTACTGTCTAACTACCCAATATATCCAACACTGGGCTTTGCTTTTGCTAACACTATGTCTGATTCTCATACTTTTACTTTGATATTGTCTGAAACTTGGCACATATTCAAGCAATGAGTAAAAATCCATTGACTTTTCAAATAGCACTATTAAAGGAAATATTAGGTAGCATTTTCAACATCTTTGAAATAGGAGGAATGAATGTACATTTATGAAGAAAAAATTGCACCAGTTAAAAAGGCAAGAAAGACTTTATTTAAGGCTATTGCAATAGGGGAGAGACACTGAACTCAACTCTGTAGAAACAAAAGGCAGGGACATTTTTTTAAAGCCCTAGATTAATAAAGTACTGGAGGAGCTTAGGAGAAGAGGTTGGCCAGTCTGATTAGGCCATCTGTGTTTGCTAATTAGAACTAATGGAAGTTGGGCTCCTACCCTACCATAGAGACTGGGAAAGAGGGGTGCTGTCTTCCTTAATGATTACATTTCAAAGTATGGCCCTCAAGTTCTAGAGAAAGGCATCCTTGGGCTATAAAAAATGGCAAAAGACTAGGAAAAGGGCCGGCATGGTGGCTCACACCTGTAATCCTAGCACTCTGGGAGGCCCAGGTGGGTGGATCGTTTGAGCTCAGGAGTTCGAGACCAGCCTGAGCAAAGAGGGAGACCCTGTCTCTACTAAAAAAAATAGAAATAGTTGTTTAGCTGGACAACTAAAAATATATAGAAAAAAATTAGCCGGGCATGGTGGTGCATGCCTGTAGTCCCAGCTACTTGGGAGGCTGAGGGAGAAGGATTGCTTGAGCCCAGGAGTTTGAGGTTGCTGTGAGCTAGGCTGATGCCACGGCACTCTCTAGCCTGGGCAACAGAGTGAGACTCTGTCTTAAAAAAAAAAAAAAAAAAAAAAAGACTAACATCTCAAAGGGGCGGAAAAAGACTACAATAGCATTTTTTATAAAGTCAAGTCTCCAAGACAAGTGAGATCATGATCCTATAGTCAGGAAGAAACTTATCTAATGTTCATGCAAGCTAAGGAAAATGTTAAGGCCATTTTGGTCACATAAAACTATATTCCTGGAAATTAGGAAATATAATGTATATATTATATAAAGGAAAACAAACTAAAAGTGTTAAGCAGAAAACTTCACAGAGAAAAGGGGTGGGAGAGTCTCTCTAAGACGGTATAAGAAAGCACAGTCTCCTTAGCCATCCTGGCTTAGGGTGTCTCCTCTCCTTTTCTCAGAATTGCATAAAATGTCTGTGGAAGCCCTACAAAGCTCCCTGTATTGCCTCCTCAGTCAACTAGACCACAATATCTACAACACTTTCTGAAGAACGAAAAATGCTTTCTAACTCTCCCACACATCCACCCCAGCTGATCCCAGGCCTCTTTCCCCAAAGGTTTGGGCCTCTCTGAGCATCCTCCTGACCTGGGAAAGATTATTTCCTTCCAGCCCCAGGTGACAGGCATTAAGCATTCCTTCTTGAATCTTAAATCCCAGCTCACTTCAGAGCTGACTGAGGGCTTTTTAAGTGATTATCTAGGAAGTCACTTTGGGGTAAAGAGTTTTAGGGACCAAAACAAAGCTACATGTGACAAGGCCTTTGGTTGGTGACAGTGAGATCAAGGAAGAGAAAACTCAGTTCTTTAAGTTGATGTGTTCCTCCCCCAGCCACTTCTATCTAACTCTACCAGAATCAGTCTTCAGCGTAGGTGAGATCTTGTATACTGGGAAAGTTCTTGCACAGTGGAAACATTTTCTCTACCCTTAAAAATTTCTAATAGTATAGATTTCACAATTTCTATTCCAAGATGAATGCTAGAAGAAATGGCTTAATTGGATTACTATTACCCTATCTGTGTTAAGCCATGATTGTCTGTTAGGCCAAACACGTAGTTGATAATATGTATATTTTTGATACTGCCTGAGGGTGCAGAGTGGGAAGTAAGCCAGTCTATGATGAATTTAATTGCACAGGATGTGATTCTATGTGATTTAGGTCAAAGCCTTGTGTTTATACCTCAAGAGGAAGTATTTGAACCTGGATATGCCATACAAATGTGATGGCATATGATTGTATAAACTTGGGTTTCCTGAGAGTTAACAGGGTAATTCAACCAATATTTGTTGAATGTCTATTTATTTACCCCCTTTAATCCATCCTCCACATTTTCAACTAGGGTGATCTTTTAAAATTATAAATCTGACCGTGGCACTCATAAAGTCCCAATGGCTGGCAATTCTTTATTTGTTTCTTTAACTGAAGGACATAGACCCTAGGGATATAAATTGATCTGCCAAGGGTATGTAGAAGTGTTGAATAAACACAGGATAAGTTTTTCTAAATGTTTAGACACTGTAGAGTTTTTATAGCAAAACCAAATAATCATGTTTGGAATGCAATGGTATTTTAAAAAACAAATTTACTTACTGCTGGCTCTATGAGCGATATTTGTAGTCTCCTGAGGGGATGCCTTCTAGCTATCAATTATCAGGAATATTTGAATGGAAAAATTTGAGAATCATTGACCTGGGTGAAATCCAAATTTTTCAGAAATTCTCACTCAGCCTTGCACTGTCCAACATGATTCTTCTGGCACTATCACCTTTTGCCACTTCTGAATCATATTTTATTCTCCACCAATTCCCAACAACTTCCAGTAGCCAGAACACAAGAGGAGTTTGTTTTTATGCGAACTGTATTACTTATCTTACAGCCCCTCCCCTCATCCTTGTTCTTCTGAATATATTCCTATGTGTTCATCAAAGCCTTGTGTAGAAATCCTTTTCTCTAACAAGTCTTGGCTGAAAACCTCAAATATAATGAATTCACTATCACATCTTTAAAAACACTATGACCATGATATACTCTTCATATTTTCATTGTTGCCATTTTGCATTATTATACATGCTTTATCTACTTGATTCCCCAAAATCAGAATTGTAGCAGAGAGGGAAGTCAGTAATCTTCATTTTTCTAATGCTTTCAAAGTAAGCATGGAATCCCTTATCAGCCCACAGGGCCCGAGCCACCCCTTTGCCCTCACCTGGAATTTCTTGCTCCACTCCCCTCTGTGTTCAAACCCTACAGGGTTTTACTTGGTTTCTTAAATGGACCATTGTCTCCTCTGCTTCATGGATTTTATATGTGATGCTTTCCCCATCTGGATGCCTAGAATGCTGATCAACCTTTTCCCATGCCCAGTACTTTTTCTTGTTAATTTATACCTTGCTTTTGGGTCTCAGTGCCACTATTGTTGTCTTGAAAAGCTCTTCCTGATGCCCCCAGTTATATGCTTCTAATGCTTTATTATTGATTCATAGTACTTACTTATTCATATGAATATTGAAATCATGTACATTTACCCTTCTGGAATCCACTCTCATGAAGAAAGAGACCACATTTGTTTTGCTCAGCATCAAATGCCCAATGGACATTCAATAGGCAAGACTTGTGGGTGTCTTGGATATAAACTATGAAGGGAAAAAAACGATTCAAAGGAAGTTCTGTTATTAGCCAAGTGAGGGGTTTTAATCTCTCTTCTTAGATGGGAGAGTTGGGAGAAATACAGGTTCAGAATGAGCTGGAGGATTATAGGTCATGAGTACTATTTGCCCATGCTAAATCTTATTTTGTTTATATATTTAGAGATGTTAAAGAATAAATGGGATATATGAATGTGTACTGAATAAGTGAATGATTTATTGAAAGCTTGGCCAAAAACTACATAAAGTCATCTTGAAGTTCAGTTCACAGGAGTAGAATTCTGCAAATGTCATACATTTTAAGCATCCCTCAATACTTACATTCCAGACCTTTCCCAATCATGATTAAAGTACAGTTGTCTTAACTAGAAATTCCAATATAAAGATTGAACATACAGTTGCATTGCTCTTAATTTTTTTCTTCTCATCCCCTCTCTTTATTTATAAGTGCTTCAGCCCAAAATAAGAAAGTCCTGGTTTTCAGGAGATTCATAAGAAGCAAACCTAGCATGAGCTCTTATGCAGCACAATTGTGCTAACTGGAAGAAGCTTAACCTCAGCTGTGACCTTAACTTTCTCCTGTGGATTTTAGGTATGTTTTGGTGTGCACACTAGTAATGTGTTTGGAAGCTCTTGTTTGATGAGAATGTTTGTGGGAATTCTGGCAGCATGTACTTCGCAGTGCACAGCGTGAGTCATCTACGATGAGGTTGCCAAGATGACACAGATCCTAGATAACAATGGGCTGCAAAATCAAGTTGCAGGTTTAACTAAATCTTAATTACAAGGAAGATTATACGATATCTTTGTGATAACAGAAGGGCCTGCAAGATGGTACAAAGTACAGAGCAGCTCTAAGTACAAACTCAAGAAATGCTGATCACAAATAAAGGAACATCATGCCATGCCGGGAACTGCAGGGGACAAAACCAAAACCGCATTTCACACAATCACCTCAAAAGAACAATAACAAAAACAACAATAGCAAAAGTAATACCAACAGAGAGACAGGCCCAAGATGTTTCTTGAAAAACCTGTTACTTTCAGCCAATGTCTGGGAAATAAGGTTTTCTCCAGATTCTTTATTATCCATTTTTAATTTTATTTTTAAGATCTCTGAGCAAATTTTAATTGCTTCCTCATATTCATCATTTCCCTCCCATAATTCTGCTTCTCTCTTTGGTTGAGCTATATGTCTTCTATATTTGGATTCAACAACATTCCCCCATGACAGTCCTGTCCTTCCAGTGCACTCTGAACTTAAGGCAAGAATGAGATGGTTCAGATGACAATGACACACAAAAATAAACAGAGTAGGTATCAAATAATTGTGACATAGTAGTTATCCTTCAGTCATTGGCATTTCTTTTAACCATGTAACACATTTTTATCTAGCACATACTTGTGATCACTCAGTGTTCTTCTAGGTAGGTCCTTCCCCATGTCATTTTTGTAGTAGAGCAATGAATATAAAAATTACCCAAATAATCAATAACATAAATTTATACTATTTTATAAAAACATAAAAGGTGATATAGGTGATAAAATGTGATATAGAGGGTGTTATGGAAATTTGACCTTTGGCACAAACATCCATAGGACTGGGTATAGATGATTTCTGACTGTCAGTGTCAATGGACCCTGGACAGAGACAATGAGAAGAAGAAAGCTGGAGGACACACATTTTCTGATTTAAAAACCCACTACAAAGCTACAGTAATCAAAACAGCATCTTACTAACATAAAATCAGACACACAGACCAATGAAGTAGAATAAAGATCCCAGAAATGAGCTGGAATTTAAGAAAGAATGCTTGATGCACCTCAGAGAATGGGAGAAAAAACGTGTAAACTATATATGTGATGAAGCATTACTATCCACAACATATATAGGGAACTCCTAAAGCTCAAAAACCAAAACAATCTTATTTATAAATGGGCAAAGGATTTGAATAGACACTTTTCCAAAGAAGATATACAAATGGCCGATAAGCACACAGAAAGATGCTGAATATCACCAGGGAAAAGCAAATCAAAACTACAATGAGATACTACCTCACACCCATATATGTTGGTGAGGATGTGGAGAAATTAGAACTCTTGTGCACTGTCAGTGGAAATGTAAACTGCTACAGTTTCTGTAGAAAATGGTATGACAATTCCTCAAAAAATTAAAATTAAATTACTGCATGATCCAGCAATTCCACTTCTAAGTATATAACCAAAAGAATTGAAAGTAGGGTATCAAAAAGATATCTGAACACCTATTTTCATGGTAGCATTATTCACAATAACTAACATGTGGAAGCAAACCAAATGTCCATTGACAGATTAATGGATGAGCAAGATGTCATACATGACTGCAATGCGATATTATTTGGCCTTACAAAGGATGGAAAATCTGACATATGCTATGGTGCATGAACCTTGAGGACATTACACTAAGTCAAATAAGCCAGTGACAAAAATACAAACACTGATTCCACTTATATGAAGTAGTTAGAACAGTCAAAATAATAGAGACAGAAAGTAGAATGGTAGTTGCCAGAGGCTGGTGAGAGGGAAGAATGGGAAATTATTGTTTTAAGGGGTATAGCATTTCAGTTTTGTTAAGATGAAAATAGCTTTTGAGATGGATGATGGTAATGATTGCACAACAATATGAATGTACTTAATACCACTGAACTGTGCATTTGAAAATGGTTAAGATGAAAAATTTTGTTTTGTGCATTTTGCCACAATACAAAAAATAGTAAGAAAAATTAGCCAAATAATCCATAGTATGATTGATTTTTCACAAAAGGGGATCTAGAGGGTGATATGGAAACTTGACCTTTGGTAAAAGCAACTTTGGGACTGGGCTTTTGAATGTAAAAGTCTGGATGATTTCTCACAGTCAACGTGAAAAGGACGCAAAAACACACAACATGGTATAGGGCAGAGGATCAACTTCTTCTCCCTTTTATTACCACAGAGGACACCAGATCCTCCAAGGCACACACATGCACACACACACATATACCCCCTCTCAAATGTGCCCAATTAAAAACCAGAACATGAAAACTTAAAATATGCAAAAATGACCAAAATAATATGGCATTTTGGTATTGTGAAAATTTCTTACCTTTACTCCCCTTCCTCTTCTTTCCTCCCTCCCTTCCTCCTTCCCTCTTTCCCTCCCTCCCTTCCTTCCTTTTTTCCTTCCTCCATTCCTTTTTCCCATCCTCCCTCTCTTTCTTCCTTCATGTATAATGTGCTAGGAATTGGAATACAATATTAAAACAAAACACTATTGGGACTGCCTGACCTCCTTAACATTTCACTCTTATGGATAGCATACATTAAATATTCCAATTCCATAGCCTCTAATGTTGTGAATCTGCATTTTAAGCACCAGCAATTCTGATCTTGGCAGTAAGCAATTAAATGTCTATATGGTAGGCAGCATGGCTAATTCTCAAGTTGCTTCAAATTGCAAAAGGAGGTACCCAGGAACTGTTTTTGTTTTTACTGTTCTTTTTGGCCTATACCTACTGATTGCTGTAAAATCTTGTCCCTTTACCATTTTCTTCCACCATCCCTACTCCAGATGTGCCCAGAGAGCCTCACCTAGATAAGAGTTCTCTAGGCTCTCTGGAGCTTCTTCTCCAAACTAAATCTCATACCCCTTTCCCCACAAGTCTAACATCACTGCTAAAAGCCAAGGTTACCTGGGAACTAACAGGGGAGTTGAAGAGGGATAGCAAATTAAATCCTAACAAAATAAAATAAAACAAAACATTGTAATATATATTTTCAACATATTGAAAGAAATACAGAACTATGTCACATGGCTTTACTCATAGAGAAATCAAAGCCAGAAGAACAGTTTTTCTAAAAAATAAAAGTAACCTGGTTGCAAAATGCAGGTCCTAACATATTGGCATGGGCCTGTGTGCTTTTTATGTCTTTTTGGCTTTGGTGTCATTTTTTTCAAGTTTCCAGATACCTTTATACAAGTAGTTTGAGTGCTCTATGAGTATTCCTGGGTAAGCAAGTCAGAAATTCTGGTTTTACTCATCTTACTGTCCTTAGAGCCTATTCAGCAAGCATTTGTTAAGAAGCTACCAAGAAATTATCGGGGGTTGAAGAATTAACTTCATAGACGCCAAGGATGACACACAGAACAGAATATTGAAACATTTAATGGTATACCTATATCTAGCTTGGTATCTACATGTCTATATTTATATCTAATCTCCATATACCTAAAGTGACATTACTTATGTATATGGGATTTGAAAAGAGTGAGTTAATACATTTATCAGATTCTTTGCATCTCAGTTTATTTTTCTATAAAACAGGGGAATATGAAAAACATCCCTATAGGTTATCCTATCTATTTGCATAATAAACAGCAGCCTCTATTATTATTTTATGATCATGTTTCTACATTTCCATCTCCTTTATTTTGTGTCTTCTGAGATCAGGAACACAGTTTTATTCAACTCTCTATTCCCTATGCTTACATAACCCCTGCTGATCTTTAAAAATTTTGCCAAACATACTTTGTACTTGATGTCTCTAACAAAGGTAAGGAGAAATCCTCAGGTATCTTTCTTACAAAATTTCTTGTAAAAATATAATATTGATGGAAGTGTCTAGAAACAGGAATTGCATATGTCAAGTGCTCAATAAATATGATTTATAATTATTATCTTTTATCTTTTCCCTCTAGCATGCCAATTTTCCTGCATCATTAAAGAGTTGGTAGTGCATACTGCTTTGATTGTCCATCCTCAACTCCAAAGGGACTGGAGGATAGGTCTCTTGTTTGAGTGAGGAAGGGATTCCAGGAAAGCTGTCACATATTCTTAAAATACCCAGAGGAAAGTTATCTTGGAAACAGAAAGATAAAGAGTAATAGCTACAGCTGGGAGCATATATGTATTTGAAATACAATTATCCTCGCCTTGGCTTTTAGTCAGGTAACTTGGAACTAATGATAAAGAAGAGTTTAAGTTTAAGTTTCTCCTCCCCACCTCCTCTAATTCTCTCATTAGGATGTCTCAGCCGAGGTCTTAGAGTGATCCAGTCAGGAAGGAAGCAACACTTTAACCACATCTTTTCTGTGTAATAGACACTCCACATACATAACCTCAATTAAATGTCCAGGTGCTTTACGTATTATTCACTCGATTACTGCACTTACTAGTTACAGTAGTGGAAATTCAAAGAACCTAAATAAGGGGCCCAGGCTAGAGTGGCTCAGTCAAGAATGGAACGTTGGTCTCTCTGTCTTTGATGTCCTTGCTCTCTCTAGGTTACCACTCTTCCCTAGAGTTTGCCATCTGTCCCCATAACATCTGCCGAGGTATTACTAAGTGACAATAGCCCACATGGTACAAGGACTATAAGGGCAAGAGGTCTTGGATTCCTTTACTAATAATATTTTGCATTACTTTTAGGTCTCCAGCCATGGACTCTGACTGATCCAGGGGGTGACTTTGGCGAATCAGAGTCTTTAGTCCTCCAGTCCCTGAGGAATGCGGATGACTCAAGAGCAGCCAGGGGCTTCAAGGGGAGTGGCATGAGGACTGCTAGAATATATCACTTAGTCTAAGGCTGGTAATAAAATGAGCTAATTGTAATGTCTCATTTAGCTCTTGTGAACAACATTCCTGCTTGTATGAGTTCACCATTAAAATAACACAGATGAAAAAGAAAATAATGTCATTTTTGTTTGTTTTAATTACCAAGACATATTTTAACACAAATTCTGATAAAAGTAATATTAATATGTTTATTAAGACTCTGACTATACATTAGGTAACAAAATCAGGAGCTTAAATGAAAAAGGAAAGTTCATGGAGAGGAGCTGAAATAACCTCACAAAATTACCAAGCCATGTCAGGACTGGTAGGCTCGGCCTTGAGGGCAACAGTTATGGGGGACTTAAGCCTTTTTGGACCTCTCAGTTTTGTGCCTAAGCGTCTCTCTCCATTCTCATAAATCTTATTTCCTCTGAATGACAATTGTTGTTTTTTTTCCCTTTTTGCTTTAACACAATGGAAAACACAGTTCGTGACAATTCTGAGTAGTATAACTTCAGGCTCTTTTTCCCATGTCCAATCAGCCCAGAGGGAAATTATCGGCCCAGCCAACATTTAGTTCTGCAACAAAGTGGCTGATGCAGTCAGAAGATATGATTGGTCCAATTTGGGTGAGGTGATCATTTGTGAATCAACTACAGAGTGGGGTCCTATAAGTTCCTAGTTCATCTCCTGAAAATTATATAGACAATGTAAGGAGGAGTCACTAAGGTGGTATCTGAGAAGAGGAGCAAAGGAACATACACAATGCAGGGGACTACTGGAATATGGACAGGATGCCCTGGACTTCAGTCATTTATCTTCTCCACAACTTTTTGTTCCCAAATGAGGGCAATGGCTCATTCAGCAAGAAAGCTAACATCCAGGACTTTATCTGCTTTTCTCTCTAAAGCACAGTTTCCCACATTGCAGATGGGGAAACTAAGATTTGGTGATGCACTCAGACACTTGGTGTGCCAGGGTCAAGCAATATTCTGGGTTCCTTTCTCCACCCCAGTGGTTACCCAAATCACACCCAAATTACATCAGGGTGTAATTTGAAGGACCCCAGAAAATTGCCTGTGCCTAACAGTATACTTCTCAGGATCCTGAAATTTTATCAGAGAATTAAAAAACTGTTGGAAATCAGGGTGGAAAGAAAAATAACCATTTCAGATTCTCTATTTCACCCACCTTTTCACATTTCATCTTGCCTAATAAGGATAAAATACTTGTTGCTGCTGAGCCAGTACATCAGATTAAAGTCTTGTGGTACCCTAAAATTGTTCTTTGTGCATAAACAGTAGATAAGTGCATACTTAATACAATATAAAAATGAATCCTTTATACAATGTAAGTTCTCCACAATTGGTCCATCTTCTGTATTTTTCCCCACCAATCTGAGTTTGTATTGGGGAACTGTCTAGATCCTTACCATTTGCATTTGCAAGCCCAGAAACAATTTCTAAGAATTCTTCTTCCAGGTTGCATGTGAATGCATCCAATGACAAGGAGCTATCTATGCCTAGAGTCAGACTTTTCCATTATCAGACTGTTATGATCATTAGAAAATTATTCCTTGCAGTGATATAGAATTTGCCGCCCTTTAACTTTCTTATAATGTTATTGTTCTGCTTCCTATGGTAATCCTGGAAGAAGAACTTCTCCATCAAATGGAAGACCTTCGAATGTCTGAAGCTAATCTTGCTCATCTGAGTGACAGTATGTTCACACTATTTTGAATGTTGAATACCCTTCAAACTTTATTGTTTTTCTTCTGATATAAATTTTATTGCACCTGTGTTTTTTCTCCATGCCACTTTACCTTTCAGTGACTGACATTCCATCTTACTTTAACTTATATGCATGTTGTCATTATATGTTTAATATCTAGCTTTCCCATTAGGCTATCTACACCAGGTATGGATAGAGTATCCTTTTCGCTACTGTTATTGAGTACCTACTGCAGTGCTTGATATATTGTAGTTGTTCAATATTTTGATAACCAAATGAATGAAGAATAGGTCTTTAGAAGCACTATACATGACTCTCATTTATCATGGAAATAAGAAAATACTAAATTGAAAAACATGCTAACTTTGTTGAGAACTTTCTAGTTTGTGCCTACAAATTGAATTAAATTTTGTAAAATACACTCTGAGTTATCCAAGGGTGCACTTTTGTATTTTTCCACCTTGAGGGAGTAGACTGAGTTGAGCTCCTGTTTCAACATTCCAGTCTTATTTTAGACTTTGTGCATAAAAAGCATGGGCATATTATGCTTCTGTCAATATTGGTATAAACTCAGCAAATCTCTTCCCTTCACTTTCCCCTTATATACTGTCTGTTGCATTTCCATCTCAGAGCTCATTAAAATTGCTGTCTCTTCATCCTTCTGCTGCTGATGTTGAAAGTTCAACTAAGGTAAAGATGGTTTTAACCAACTCCAATTTTGATGGTTCAACTTCATAACCTGTGGTTTTAAGAAAATAATATTTTAAAAAATATTTATTTTTAATTGTCAAATAAAATTTGTATATGTCTATAGTGTACCACATGATGTTTTGATATATGTATACATTGTGAAATGGCTAGATTAAGATAATTATTTGTATAGTTTATTTTCTTTTAAGTGTGGGTGGTGAGAACACTTAAAATCTCTTAGCAAAAAAAAATAAAAACTTAAATAAAAATTTTAGATTTTTCCATAATTTTCTCATGTTAATAATCCTTTGATGAATTCCTAATAACCAAAGACTAAAGCCTTGCCTATCATGTTAAAATTGAATTCATGATGCTTACTAAAATAACTTTAATCACATATTTATTTGTGTGCTTAATTTGAGTTGCCTACCTCCTTCACTAGATAGTTCTTATCCTCTAGGATAAGATCCATATCTCTTTCAATCTCACTGTATCACTAGCAACGAGTAGAGAAGCTTTTAAAAAGTGTGTTGAATGGCTAAATGAACTAAAATTCTTAATTTATGAGCTTGTGCAAAATTAATCTTCTGTAGCCTCATATCTAGCATGTCTCATATCTCATCTATAGAGTAGCTTTTGCCCAAGCTATTTATCTTATCCCAGGTGTTAAAAGAACAAAACCAAAATTAAAACCAAATTAAACAACACACAAACAAAAAAAAAACTCAAAAGGACTTCATTTGCTAGTTGATTATCTCTCTGAAAATTCCTGTTTCTATCACTAAGTACAACTAATTACTAAAAGTTCACACTTTGCCCATTTGCATGAAGTTGTCCTAAAGGGCTGTGGCCTTAGTAGCTGATCTATTCCTAAAATAGACCTTCACCCACTCAGAGAAATCACCTATTTATTTATTTCCCTACTTCATCTCCCAGGGTGAAAGCACAGGCAGCCCTTTCTTATTCAGTATTCTAACCACTTAGCACAATGCTGAGCGGTTAAATGAATGTTAGGTGATAGAATTGCTAAGTGAATGCCTCAGAGGGTCTTTTTATCTTTTAATATCCCCTGTCTTCCGATGATGATTGGAGGAAATGATGAAATAAACTACTCTAACAGCCCTCAAGATATTTGGGATCCTTTCTTCTTTAAGTTCTAATTTTATGGAGTGTAGTAGTAAATATGGTTGCTTAATTTTACAAGAAACTTTTAGTTTACAAAACATTTATATTTTCCTGTTTATTCATAAAGGTTTCAGTGATTTCTTTTACTTTTTTCTATCCCTTGAAAGAAAAAAAAAGACAGCATAAATTTTCTTAGTCAATATGTCCCATCTTATTTTATTTATTTATTTATTTCTGACAAATGTACCAGAACATATGCTGTCGCAGGGAGAGGGTAAAGGGCGGGAGGGTGAAGCTTTCAGGGAAGCAGCCCATCCGGTGGCATTAGCCATTTCTGGCAATGAGACTTTCTGTGCAGAGAAAACCCAAAGGCTAAACTGACACGTTTCCTTATGTAATTGCTACCCAAACATGTTGTGATACACACCTCCAGATGCTGCTAGAGCACTTTCTAGCAACGAGATTGCACTACATTTTAGTGTGCTTTACATTTCTGTGGGTGGGGGTACAGGGTGGAATTTAAATAGCATTTTTAACTTTCTATGATGCCTTGGTGTTGACAAACAACTCACATTTGCAGAAATGACGTGTAATAAGAAGTTTATTTAGTTTGCCTGCGAGCCTATCCAATAGTATCATCATTTGAGACATGTACCAACAGCCAGATGCTGAAAGAAGGCTCAAAACTACTCTCATTGTTTAGCAATGTGTCAGGCATAGGTTTGCTCTTTATTTTCCAACTAAAAAGTCATATATCCAACCTGAAAGATGGATTCATCCAATATAGAGTCTAAAATATTTGAGAATAAGTAAAGCTGGAATAAATGAATAAATAAACTTGGGAATCAATATCACCATCATCATCACCACCACTGGAAACCATTTTCTCCACAGTAATACTTAATCTGATTTCAAAGACCAAGGTTGATTGAAGAATACCATTACTTTTATGATTAGGAGTCCTAACTTTAAACCAGAAAACTGTCTACCTGCATGATGTAGGGAAAAAAAATCAATTAACTCTCCGGAAAGGTTTTCTGATTAAAAATGGGGCTAAAGCAGCCTATACCACCTCCTTTTCCAGGTGGTGCTGAAGAGCAAATGAGACAATGTAAATGAGAAGTTTTCTGCATCAGGAAATATTATGCAAACATAATCCACAGTAGCATTTCACTGAGAGGCAATGACCTGAGGTGTGGCAAGGGATCAGCCTCACTGGTCTGTCTCCTCTAACTGCTTGTCTTGCCTTCCATTCTGCTAAAAGCCTGTGATGACCTAAACTTCACCCTCCTTGTTTCACTGCACCCCCTCTAAACACATTCAAAGACACCTGCTGCTTCTTGAACATTCCCATGTTTCCCTGGGCCCCTGTCTTTGTGCATATTTTTCCTTTGCATAAAACACTCTCTGTGTAATCTTTATTTCTGGTCCATACTGTGAACTTCTGCCCAGCTCCCCAAAACCAATTAACTTCTCTTCTTTCAGTAGCTTCATCTGAATCCCTTTCCCACTCAGGCAGAAGTATGACAAGTGCTTCTTCTTTTGTGCTTGGTAATCATGTTGCTTATGCTTTCATTATAGTATTAATTAATTATTTTTAGTTGTTTAGTCATACATCAGATTATCCAGCTATTTTATCAGGATTTTAATGGAGTTGGAGATATCCTAACAGGCAAAATGAAATGAATGCTTAATCTGTGTTATGCGACATATACATGTAATTATATCATATTTTTAGAAACAACCTAGCTCCTGGCTGTGGGTCCTTCACAAACTTTGCAGGAAGTGAATTTGAAATGACTCAATGATATTGAAATTCACACTTAGACATTATTTTTGGAAAGTTCAATGAGAGGAGTTTATCCGTGTCACTTATAAGCACCACTCAACTCCAAGTTCCTTGTGGGCAGGCTCCACAATTGACATTTGCCTCCTTCACAACTCTTAGCTTATAGCATGTGGCATATGCTCAGTCGTAATAGATTGTGAAGATCTGTGTCACTTTTTGTCCCTCTTTTGCAGGATTCAGAGTTGAAGTCAAGTCATTGCATTGACACATCTTACTGTTTTAACACATTACACACTTCCCAGGGTATGGATTCTTAGTGCCCTGTCTATTAGAACATTGCCAACATAGCAGATGTAACAACAGTTCATAGCTCTTTCTTGTCCCCCAGGGCACCCTGCTTATGTGTGGCTTATCATGATAAGTTTGACCAATGACATTAGTTCTTGGAGGGGCAATTGCTCCATCTTCTCTCAAAGACAGTATAATTATAATTCTATATGAGGATATCAGAATGTTTGATTCGTAAAGCAATGATCTGCAAGTTCTTAGGAAGAAGCTTTCAATTTGGGAATGAAGGGGACCACAGGTGGCATCAGGGGTTCAAAGACCTGTGAAGCTTTGAATGGAATTCTGAATACCATTTTTGCTGAGGTGTTTTTCTGTTTCTCTGTGAACAGGAGCTAAATGCATTAGATTCCAAAAGATTTATTCATTTGGAAAATGTAAAGGGGCCAATGTTTATAGCAATGTTATTCCTGTTTACTTCAGACTGCAAACAATCTAAATATCCATCAATAGATAAATGGACAAACAACATGAAATGCACCCGTACAATGGAATACCATTCTACAATTAAAAAAAAAAAAAAAACTACAAATACATGAAAAACCATGGATCAACCTCAAAAACATGCTAAAGGAAAGAAGTCAGACATAAAAAATAAATACTGCAAGGTTCTATTTAGATTCAATTTCAGAGGACCCAAAAGTGCAGGAGAGAAAGCAAATCAAGTGTTGCTTGGGGTTGGGGTTGGGGTTGGAGAGAGGAGTCACATGCAAATAGACATGAAAAAACTTTTTTAGGGTGATGAAAATATTCTAAAACTGGATCATGGTAACCAATAAATCTACTGTATTTAAATTTCTTTAGAATCATCAAAACATACCCCTACAGTGGGTGAATTTTAGGTATATAAGTTTTATCTTTATAAAGCAGTTATTAAGAAAGATACGATAAGAACTACAAACTTTGGAATATATTTCCTCACTTATAAATGGTAATCAGATTGTAAAACTGCAAAATGCAGGCTCACCAATACTAATATTTTTGCCAAATAAAGTTTAGAAATTCATTTATATGTCAATGAGACAGTGAAACAAAATTATCATTTAAAGAACGCAGGGGCTATAAATCCCTGCAGAAAATGGAAAAACCTGGGGTCAGAAAGAGCAATTTAACATTTAAAATAAATTATACACAAACACCAAAACACACACATTATATTCAGTGTAATAAAACCTATTCACATTTTAGCAAAACATTTAGATATGCCAGAGACATTGTTGAGATCTTAGAGGAGAATAAGTTCAGAGTATTCAGAGCATAACACACATTTAATAATAATATTATAATAATGGTATTTCTGTGAGCGAGGCACTACAGTAAGCACTTTAAGCACATTATCCCATTTAGTCCTTACAATAATATTATGCTTTATAGACTGAGTACTTCTATAGCAGCACGTCTATACTACATGTTACATTTTCAGAAACTGAGTTTCAAAGAGGTAAAATTAATTGGTTACCATCACTTGAACCTACAGCTATTTGACTCCAAATTCCCTGCACATAGCCTCATTTCCTTATGTTGCTCATTTCCTTTTTGCCTTCTATAATAATTTTATATATTTACATGTATGCGTATATATACACATATCTCTTTATATACACATATCTATAGATATATCCATAGATGTATAAATATACCACCAGGTCAGCAGCAGGAGAAGTTGGAGCTCCTGGAAAGGAGAGGCAACAGAATCATCACGTGGTTCCAAATTCACATTTCTCAGGCACTCATTGCTAATATCAGCTACCACCATGAAACTTTGCCTGAGGTGTTACCACTCTTTCTTTAACACACTGGTCCCAAAATAGACCAATCTCCCACCCACCTTCTGTTTAGAAAAGCTGAGCTCTTTCAAAAAGACTAGCTATCTCATATCCCTCCCTCCCTGAAACCAGGGCTAAGGGAATGAGGCATGGTTGTGTGTGGGTGAGTGAGACAAGGTTGTTTTGGGGTATCAAATTTCATTTCAGGTCCAACAAGGTCTCTCATATGCACCCACAGGGGTGAAAATAGCTTCACATATATTCTTTTATTTTTTTCTGTTCTGGATTATCTCAGTTTCTGGGAGAAGCTGGACCACTGACCTCAGCTGAGCAAGACAAAGACTCAAAAGTCAGTCAGAGCCTGTAAACTAAATAAGCTAACTGTCAGAATAAAGCATCCGTTCTTGTTTTAAAATTAAAAAAGAAAAAAAAAGAGTAAGCCATGTAAAATAGTCTACAGAAATCCTTGGCAGTTTCTGTTCTTCCATTTGGTTAACTCAGTCCCTTCTCCCTCAGGCTGAAAGCAGTCTCATTAAGTAGGCATGGGTATATCGATCGATGGTTATAAACAGTATTAGTTGTGTTTGTCCGTGATCCATGCTGGCCCAATTACCATTACTCTAAAAAGATTTCAGCCACCATTCGGGCTTTATAGAAGGAGAAGATCAAAACAAGCCTGCAATTAGATGTGTAATGTTAGAGCGTCTTTTTATATTAACATATTACTTTTGCCTTCTGATAAATTTTCCCTCTTGGATCTGCATAAAGAGCAGGAGTTGTCCTCATTAATAACGGCTTCTCTTTAAAGTTCTTTAATGTCCAGAATGAGATGATCATGTTTCAAAGAAATTAAATACCTCTATTTTGCATCACAGTTAAAGTGAATAACGCGATGGAGGAAGAAACTGTTATTATTTCAGCTGCAATTAGGGTACCTTTTAAAGTTGTGACAGCTTAAGGTAAATGTAATCACAGAACAATTAGCAGGTAATTATGCTGTTACTACTTAAATTCATTTCTGGAGTGAGCAAAGATCCTGAATTTCAGTCTGTGACAATTTAGGTGAATTATTTATTTTCATTGAAAAACTATTGAGGAAAGCAAATGAGGCAAGAACAGAAAATCATCCATTTACCTGGCAAAGCTAAGTGTAATAGTCAGATAGACTATCTACTAAATAGGTTGAAGTCCATTGGAAAAAGATTATTTACATAACTGTTCTCTTGGAAAACAATTATGCGGTAAGAGATCTTTTTTTAAAAAAATAATATTTTAAATTATAGATTGGCAGTTTTATTATAAAAAACTAAGTTTATATAGCCAATATACCATTTATCTTCCACTTTTTAGCCCTTAACATATTGTTTTGAAAACTCTGCATCAGCCTTTCTATGAGGTGTGCATTTATCTCTGGTTTCCCCAGGGCCTAAAATATTGCCTAAAAAAGTAGTGCTTGGTGAATGTTTGTTGAACAATTGGTCTGCATATTTACTGATTCTCTCAGTTATAATCTCTAGTGTGTTGGACAACACCATTTGGTGTTGGACAGTTAAGTATTCCTGCCTTCATGAGGTTTCAACCTGGTGGAGTCAAGTGATATTATTACATATGAACACTTAAATATGTCTCTCAGGTGTGAATTTGTTCTCAGTAGATGTTTATCAAACTCCCACTATGTTTCAGATACTGAAATGGCTACACATAGGAAAGAGATGGACTTCTGTATGTGAAATTTATGTCTTGCAACCTTTCCTGCAATCAATTTAATTAATTTCTGTTCTAATTTCTATTATTTCTTTCCTTTTAGTTTTTTTAGTCTTAAATTGTACTTATTTTTCTAGTTTCCTAAAATGGAAGCTGGCTTTTTTAATTTTATATTTTTCTTATTTTCTAAAATACATATTTTATGCTGTAAATTTCCATCTAAGCCCTGCTTTCATTGAATCCTGCAAATTTTGATGAGATGTATATTCATTTTCAATAAGCGCAAAAGTTTTATATTTCTTTTGAAAATAAATTTTTTGACCCATTTGTTGTTTAGCAATATTGTGTTTGATCTCCAAATATTTGAAAAGTTTCTAGGTAACTTTATATTATTAATATATGGTTCAATTTCATCACATTCTGAGAACATACTTAAAATAATTTCTATCATTGAAAGCTATTAAGGTATGTTTTATGTCCCAAAATGTGTTCTATGTTGGTAAATGTTCTATTTAATATTAAATTTTGAGTATAATGTGTATTTTGCTGTTGTTCGATAGAGTATTCTATAATGATACTCCATCAAACAGTATGATAGTGTCATTCAGTTCAACTTTATCCAACAGATTGCTAGCTTGATCTTTCCATTACTAATAGAGTGGTGCTGAAGTTTTCAACTATAATAGTCAATTTTCTATTTTTCTTTTCAGCTATGGCTGGGTTTGCCTCACATACTTTGGTTATCTATTGTTTTGGGGCATACAGTGTTAGGATTATGTTTTGGTGGAGAGTTGACCATGTTGTCATTATGTAATCCCCTTCTTTATCCCTGAAAATTCTCTCTTTTTTGAAATTTGACCTGTCTGAAATTAGTATAGCTATCCCAGATTTCCTTTAAGTAGTGCTATCATGGCATGGTTTATCTCTCCCCATTTCTATTTCTTTACTTTTAGTATGTCTCAGTCTTTATCTTTAACATGGGTTATTTGTAGACTAATATAGTTGGGTCTTATATTTTTATCGACTCTGACAATCTCAATCTTTTAATTGATATGTTTAGACCATTCACATTTAAAGCAAATATTGACATTTTTTAATATCACCATCTCTGTAACTATTTTCTACTTGTTGCATTTGATCATTGCTTTTCCTCCTCCTTTTCTGCCTTCTCTTGTTTTAATTTTGCATTTAATGCAGTTCCGTTTATCTCCTCTCTTTGTATATCAATTATAGTTATTTTAAAAATGTATTTAGTGGCTGCTTTAAAGTTGTCAATAAACATTTTAACTAATCTAAGTCAACCTCCAAATAATAATTAATATACTTATATAAGTAACTTATGACAGTATGTTAACAATTTCTCCCACTTGTCTATTAAGAACATCACTGTTAACCATTACACTTTCCCATATGCTATTATCACCCACTATACTATTCTTGGTATTACTTTAAAAAGAAGTTATATTTTAGAATTGTTTAGAATAATAAAAACAAAAGATTTTCTGTCACCTTTATTCTTTTGCTGACATTCTTTTTTTCATTTATGTGGATTTGAATTTTCTGGCTTCTTTGCTTCTGAATGGTAACTTCGCTGGATGTAGAAGATGTCAGTGCCCTTTTTTTCTTTTAAGAGTTTAAATTTTTATTTTACTTTCCTCATGCTTGAAGGGTTTCTGAAGAAATGTCTGCTATAAAGGTTGGCATCTTTGCAGTAAAAATCATGTAAATACCCCCTACCCCAGCTTCTTTCAACACCTTCTCTTTTTCTTTGATTTTCTGAAGTTTGACGATGATAAGCCCATGTCATAGTTTCTTGGGTATTTATCCTGCTTGGTGTTTTCTAAGATTCCTGGATCTACGGTTTGGTGACTGTCATTAATTTTGAAATGTTATCTGTCATTATTAATCAAATAGTTTTTCTGTTTCTCTCATTCTTTCTTCTCCTTTCAGTATTCCAATAAGACAAGTTATAGCTTTGGAAATGTATTGCATTTCTCAAATGTTCTGTTACTATTTTTTTATTTAATTCTTTTATTTCTTTGCATTTCTATTGGGGAAGTTTCTATTGACCATGTTCAAGCTCACTGATTCTTTCTTGGCTGAGATCATTCTACAGATGAATCCACCAAACACATTATTTCTGTTACAATGTGTAGCATTTCTTTTTCATTCTTAGAGTTTCCATTTTTCTTTCTACATTTATCTACCTGTTCTGGCATGTTGTCTACTATTTCCATGAGATCCCTTAACTATTAATTATAGACATTTATAAAACCCTATTTGATAATTCTAGCATTGACGTCATAGCTGAGTCTGATTTTGATGCTTGCTTTGTCTCTTCAGTCTGTTTTTTTTTCCTCCTTGTTTTTAGCATGCCTCGCATTTTTTGTGTAAATTCAGATATAATGCCCTGGGGGAGGAGAACTGAAATAACTAGGTATAACTTTGGCATAAAGTTGTATGTTAATTGGGCTGATGGTTGGGCTATGTTTAATATTTCCTGTATCTCAAGGTGCCAGAGGTACCAAATTCCTTTAGTGTCTTTGTTTTGTCTCCCTTGTTGGCTTTGAGTTTCTCTCAGGACTTCTTCTCAAAGGGAGTTTATATCCTGCAGCCCTCTCAGCTATACCCTGTTGTTTTTATACTAGAGCTCTGCATGGTGGTAAACTTTGAGGGAGAAAATTATTCTACAATCTTATAATTACATCTCAATCTTTGGTGCTCTTGTGCCCTGGCTGTGACTTTCACAAGTGTTTCTCAGATTTTTCCACCCTTAGTAGAACAGGAAGGCTACCGTAGGCTATATGGGCAGAAATGCCTTTCACCAAGCTGCGAGGAGGCTCTAGCAAAGTCTTTTCCCTGGAGAGTAACCCTTCATTGTAAACAATGCTCTGGGGACATTTCATAATTCTACTCTTTCTCTCTCCTTACCAGAATCACGAGGGATCATTCTTGGCTCTTCACCACAAGAACCTGGTAGAGTTCCTGAAGGTAAAACCCAGTAAAATTTGGGGCAATCTTGGGAGACTGCCTCTCCCAAGAGTATCTCAATCTCATCCTAGTCTACACTCAGCCTCCAACTATCAGTCGAAATGATCATGGAAGTGTTTGCATCAGTTAATGGCTCCAGTGGTGTTTATTTCAGATAAGTTGATATTTTCTGTGATTCTCTGGATTCACCTGTCTCTCCACAATTCATGTTGTCAGTTTGTCCTATACCCTCAGTTCTATGATCAGTCTAAGAAAAGTCATTGATCTTCAGTTTGTTCATTTTTTTTCTCTTTTTATGGATGGTAGTGATGACTGTCAAACTCTTTACACATCAGAGATGAAAGCAGATGTATCCAAACTGCTGACTTGTAAAATAATAGATTTATTATTGTTCTGTCATAAATTTAATGAATATGAACAGAACTTGGGTTTCACATTAAAAGCAATAGCTTTTGATTTTTTACCTTTGCCTCAGGAAGCTCTTAATTCTTTCTACATGGTATTTGGAAACTTAATTGATACCTCACCCAGAAAAACAAGTGGGGGATCTGACCCCAGAGACTTATTGTGGTACCAAAACAAATCAAAATGAAATTAGTGGAGTAGAATTAAACTGTTCCATAGATAAACCTCATATAGAGATGTGTTTAATAGGAGCCATTTGTCAAAAAGAATGTCAAAAATAGAATGAACAGTATTTGATAGCACAAAAAAGTGACTATAATCAACAATAAGTTAGGGTATACTTTAAAATAATTAAGAATGGAACTGGAATGTTCCAAACACAAAGAAATGTCAACTGCCTGAGGTGATGGATACCCCAATTACCCTGATTTGATTCATTCACATTGTATGCCTGTATCAAAACATCACATGCACCCCATAAAGATACACAACTATTATGTACTCATAATAATTAAAAATAAAAAAATTAAAAACCCACAAAACCCAAAGAATTTTCATGTGGTAGGCATAATTTTTTTGTGTATATAAACACACACACACATATATATAAATATGTATGTTTATATATATATATATATACACACATATACATATATATATATATATATATATATATGGCTAACGTAGTATCCTTTTCCAGCTCTTTGGTTATGAGATGTTCCTAAATGTAGGCAAAGTAAGAGTTCCTTTTGTGTCTAATTAGAATCCAACATGACACTGACTGTGTTTCAAGGATTCAAATATGGCATAAGCCTAACTATCGATTATACTACTGCAAAAGAGACACTTTCTTCTCCCTAGCAATGGTAAGAAGGAAATATAAAATCCTTCAGAGAGGATTGTAAGGAACACTCTCGCTTCTGCAGAGGAAAGCTTTCCCTGAAAGTCAAGCAATGGCAAGGAAAGCAGAGCCAAGATATAGATCAAGACAAATCCTGATGACTGAATGACCTCAAACCCGTCTTGCCTGAGTCCCCTGGAAAATTAATTGTATGAATCCATGAATTCTCTCTAGTGCATACGTAAACATGGGTTAGGTTTTTGTGACAAATATATATTTCAATTCCATAGCAGTCTCTGGATCTTGGAGATGGTCTCCTGAAATTAATTTTGTTTTAAAAAATTGCCCTCGAAATAGTTAAAAACAAACCAACAGACCTGGACATTGTCTGAACTGAACAGAATTCTTCAAATGGATGGGCATTGTAGGGCCTCTGCCTTCCAAAACATTCTTAAAGTGACGTAATAAAAATAAGAAGGATTCTATTTATGGAGGAGCAGGAAAATTGTTAAATAGAGACTCATGTAAAGGTTTTGCAGATTAAAAATGTAAACAAATGATCAAGGGAAGGGGAATGTGATTATGTGCATTAGTATATTAATGAATATATTGATATAATTCACTAAAATATTTGTTTTTCTATTTGGACTAAAGGAATCTCATCTTAAATGAGATGCATTATAAGTACTATTATTTATCTGTGTTATCTAATGTGATCCTTAAACCAATCTCACAAAATATGTATTAATATCCCCCTTTAAAGATGATACACTGGGGATCAGAGGGGCTACGAACGAAACTTACCCAAGGTGCTAGGAAGTGAGCAAGATTCAAAGTGTGGTTTGGCTAATGCCTTTCAAGGTAACATGTGTGGGTAATGTTTTTATTTTAATATTAAGTATAGGGAATCAGTGGCCTGAAGCTATGTGAGTACTCCTGGCAATGAGTTTTTGTTCCCCACAGTACTAAACTAACTACATGACTTTGGGCAATTACTGTGTGTTCAGGGTAACTGACTCAAGATGGCAACAGAAAACAAATAGATGACTCAAATTAGTATAATTGGTGGAAAGTTTAATAAAGGGACTATTAATAAAGGTATAGATAGAGAGCATGGGAGACCACAAAAAATAAGGCAGAAACCCAAGGTTAGTGAAAACAGTGATTTGACTACTGCTAGGCCTGAAAAATTGAGAGAGAGAGTAGTTACCCAGAACCTAGAATGGGAGATGTGAAGGGAAGGTTGCCCTGCAAGGAATAGTGACCCTCTTTGGTTGAGGGATGCAGCCTGGACAATCTATACATTTACTGTTTTCCCGCCTTCCACTCCTGCCATTGCTCCATTCACTCAGCCTCTCAGAGCATAGAGCAGAGAAGAAAAGAGAGAGGCACAGACACAGAACACCAAATAGGAAGTGTCCAGTAGATCAACCTCTTCTATTTTATTTCATTTCATTTACTTATTTTTTAATAGCTCCCAGTGACTTTAAACCTTTCTATTTTAAAAACCAAACCTAAAGCAATGAGTGTGTTACTCAATTGGCCTTTATATCATTTTGAAATAAATGTATTAAACATACATACACACATATACATAAATGCATACACACATGCACACCTTGGTGCTCCCCAAGATGAGGTTAACATTCTATTTTAAAAACTAAGGATTTATAGGAAGAGTAAACATACTCCCCAGAGAGAACTCAATTTTCACTTTAAGAGAATCACATTTAGCGTTAATTTATGTGTCGAAGAATGCATGTGAAAACAGAACAAAACATTACCAAAGACTGAGAGAGAGGGATACATTTATATATACACACACATATATGTGTGTATATATGCATATGTATATATATACACACATATATAATTTTTTGTGTGTGCAAAATTTTAATTATCTTCCTTTTAATAACTTTTTAGGTACCCATTTTCTTAAATGTATTATAAACATCAAACAATATTTAACAAACCTGACCAGGGAATTTTATTTGACATATGCTTGGTAATTTTCAGGTACAATTTAACATTTTAATTTACTGAACAAACATAATATTAAAATTCTAATATGTGACAGACATTATGCTATGTATTTATTTATTAATATGTCATCCAACTAAGTCATTTAAATGGATTCTCTGGAGTTATTTTCCCGGTTTAATGGCAGGAGGTGGGAATATGCAGTATTGGTTTAGATTTTATAAAGAAGGATTTGAATGACAAATTTACATTGACAAATCATGTGAATGTGTATAGATATCAGGAAATAAAAGTGAGCAACCTCTTTCAAATTAAAAATAACTAACCCTAATTTAGTCAAGAGTTGTTTGTGGGGTTTTCTAAGGCCATTCAATAGTTCTGATCCTTGTGTAAATCACACCTTCTTTAGGGAATTTGATTCTCAACTGTAAATGAAGTAAGGTATTGGAGTCAATGACCTAGCTTTATGTAAAATCACAATTTATTGCCACACGAGGGAGTCAAGAAAACATAAACTACACAGTAGAAGTAGTAGAAAATATATGTGGAAGACTTCCCTTTACTGTAGTGGCAGGGAAGATTAACTTACTAGCTCTAAAAATAACAGCTATCAAATACCAAGTTTAGAAATAAGAATTAAAAACCAAAACAAAAGCAGGATCTGAAAAAAATACTGCAGAATTTCCAGGCCAATTTCGGGAAGAAAGCCTATAATCAGTAAAATATGCAAAATATCAGAACACCAAAGCTATATGTATCCTAAAATACACATTGGAAATACTTAGTACAAAATAAAATGAAATTTAAAAGGAACATTTTTAATATCACTAAAATCAAAAAAATGTTATAGTAAATCTAATAAAATGTGTGCAAGCACCATGTACAATTTTTGAGAGACATTTGAGATGACCTAAACCAATGGGAAAGATGGTCTATGTTCATGGATTGGAATACTCACTACTATCAATATATCATTTTTTCCTAAATAGATTTAAAGATTCAGTAGGAAAGCAGTCACAGCCCTAATTTTTCTTGGTTGTTTTGGTTTGTTTATTTTCAATTTGACAGTCTGTATCTGAAATGTAATGGAAATTTTGAGTGCAGATGCAGGCCATGCTCCTTAGGCAGGTGGTGTTTCTGGCTGTGCTCTGCATTCAGGCAGTACTGAAGGCTGTGCCCTATAGCTGGGCAGGTCTACAGGCTGGCTTCACTATCAGGCAGGACCTTAGCTGTGCCGTGCACTAGCATGGGGGTGCTAGCCAGGCTCCCTAATCAGCTGGGCCTGCAGGTTGTGCTCCATACCTGGGCATGTTTTACTAGTTATGTTCCACAATCAGTTGGGTCATAGGCTGAAGGGGCCACAGGCTGGCCACCTTCTGAGCACAATTCTCAAGACAGATCACTGGTTGGAGATCCCAGTCAGGCAGAACTGCTGAACATTCTTTCTTGCCAAATGGAGACTCTAGCTAGGCTCCACGTGTTAGTAAAATTTCTGGCTGGGCTCTTGGATTGTGAAGGCCACCAACAGAGGTATGCACTGGTCATGGTGAGTTCTGTCCTCTTTCTTTGCTCCTTCATGACCCCAGGTTATGTAGCTCTGCCATTCTACCAGTGTTCCCCATGTGGCAAGACATAACAGGGTCTCCTGGGAGGTCATTTATAATGCTAGGAAAGTTGGATGTATGTTTCAGGCTCTTGATTTCCCCACTGGAGAAACTGTAGGCCCAGAGGACCTTCTCAGTGGCACAGTGTAGCCTGGTGCATGAGTGACAGCTTTTCTTGGTTTTTGAGCTCCAAGGGGGTGCTTCAGCCTTATGCCCAGATTTGGGGATTTTCACAAAAATGTTCCTACCTGTGGATAACTAGTCTTTATTTTTATGAGGGGCACTAGAGTTAGGGACTTCTACTCTACCGTTCTGCTGATATCTATAGTTAATTTAATTTAATTATAATTAGTGACAGTAATTAGGTCAACAATAATTTGCATGCAACAATATAGCAATCAATGAAGTTTTTGAAAATATTTAAAAATGTTTTATAAATAGCTTAACTAGGAATTTGTTATATGTTATAATTATACTTGTCAAAAATTCTTGGCTATCTCTATATGTATTCTTCAGAGTTTCTTTCAGAATTCAATAGATAGAATATCATTTTTTTGGCCTGTAAAGTCTTATAAATATGATTTACTTATATACTGATATCACATAAAAACCTGCATTTTTGGCTTCCCTTCAAAAAGTTGAAATCTGGCAACAGTGAGCTATCATTTCCTCATAGCAAAAATTGGCTGGTGTGTATGTTCTCCAGTTACCCAAGGTCCCTACCTCACTATTTTATGTACCTGACTAAGGCTCCTTCATGCATTTCATATGTTTTCCTGTCACTTGTAGGAACTTAAGTTTGTAATTTTGCCTAGAACCTTCCTACTGAGATTTTACTTATCCAACAAATCTTTTTCTTTCTTACTTTCTTTTTGTTTCCCACAGATATGGCAAGGAAAAACTTCAATCTAGCTGATGAAACAATATTGTCACACATTCCAAATGAATAGTATTTTGAGTCAGCCTGATGTTATAAAAAGAAACTTTGATTTTAGACACTAATAATATCTGACTTCAAGTTTCCAGCCTGAATGACTGTCATTCCTTTTTCTTGTGTCTCAGTTTTCTCATATCTAAAATGGGAATAAAAATGCATACCTATTTTGAGGATTTAAATATAGGTAATTGCCTGACACATAACATATAACATACTTGAAGAAAGTAAATTCATTTCTTTTCTCTCCCTCCTATGAATTTATTCACATTCTCAGACACATCCCTCTTTCACATTTCTATATTAAAAGTAAAAAAAAATAATTATTTTTATAAGAATCTAATAAATCAATCTAATATTATAAACATCTAACCATCAAATATAAGTAGAATTAGACAATCACTTTATTGCAGTTTTCCTATGAATTGACAATAATACACATTTACAGTACTTTAAAAATTCTATTTATAGATCATAGCATGAGTGCAGAATGCCAACATTGCAATACCCACAATTCCATGTCATATCTGGGACCTGATCCTGAAAAGTACCAATTGCTGTGTGACACTTTATTCTTTTGAGGGAATAAATGTAGTTGTTGGTAAAACCATGCTCTTCTGATAGAAGGGAACCTATCTACTTTATATACATTATTATATACAGTATACATTATATACATTAGCTCGTGAGCTAATCCCTGCTTAGGTTTAACTGGAACAACTCTTAAGAGCATTAGACTCATTCTTGCATTGCCCATGAAGGCAGTGACCTGGTATGTCTTGTTCTGATTTGAATCTCTAGGCACTAACATCATTCCTGGGATATAATTGAGACTTAATTATCTGTTGAATGGATGAATGAATGAAAACATTGATTAGAGTGAAACTTCCATTTTGTAAGCACTTGTAATGCTTTTGATTAAAAGTACAAAAAAATACCAAGTCAGTTGATACAAACAATAAATTAAAGAGTTATTAACTCACATAATAATGACTCTGAAGAACAGGAGCCTGGCTCACTTGTGAGTTACATCAACTATGTCTTCAAGAACCCATAATTTTCTGTCCTCAATATGTGGACTTTCTTCTCCAGCTAGTGCTCCCTGTAGTAACCAGTTGGTTGCGGTACTTTCATAAACAGCATCCAGCAAAGCAATGCCCCAAATCAGAAGAACAATATTCTTTATTATGTGTCTATTTTTTAAGAGAAAAGGAAACCCTTTACTACAAATCACAACTAGACCTTACCTTATATTTTATTGGCCAACATTTGGCTACATAATCAGCCCTGTAAGCAGCCTTCTCTAGCAAAGAGAAAGGACTTACTATGATTGGTTTAGAAGTTTTAAATAGGTTCTGAATTAAGGATAAGTGAATTCACCTATCTGGGGTGAGGGGAATAAATGAGGGGAAGGCACAGAATACTTCAATAATACTGGAATTTTTAAATAAGGATTAGAAGGGAAATGTACATTAACTGCACTAAGAAATATATTACTAATAATAAGAAAACAGTTTAATATTTCTCAAAATATAATTTCTTAGGGAAACAGATTATTTTGTTCAAGTATTTAAATAGTAGATTTCAAAGGAAATATTTATAAAACATAGTATGATGTTTTCCTTCATCTGATTTTCCTGAGTTACAATCTCTTATAAGTGAGGACCAGAAAAAATAATTTTAACAAACTATACAAGTTAACCTTGCTTAATCATAATAGTTGCACCTGTTTCCTAAGAGGACAAGGTATTTAATATATCTAAGGCCTCCTTTACTGCCATATAAAGAGATCTTACTGGTAGTACACCACAACAGTTATCCATATTTTGTAGATGAGGAAATAGACTACAGAGAATCTTATTTACCTTGGTCAAGGTTACATAGCTAATAATAACAGAGTTAGGTTTTAAGACCAGAACTGTCTGACTTGAAATCTCAGGTCAGCCGCCTCTAAATGAAATAGATGCATATAGGAAATTTTTTTTTCTGGCCAGTATGAAGTGATTTTAAAAGGAAACATTACTCAAAAGAACTGTAAGTAAGGAACATTATTATTTTAACAAATCTCATCTATCTATAAATGTTTCTTCAGTGTCTACTTCATGTTCAATACCCTAAAAATACAAAATAAACTGTAACTTCCCTTCCTGTGTAAAGATACAGATTATATTCATTTTAAAACTAGAGATAATTTCTAGTGGAGTAGATAAATCAGCGTAAAATTCTGAATGAAAAATGTGGACAATTATGGGCAAAAGTTCAGCATAATGTCATGGAGTAAATTTTATCTGGTAAGCTTCATGGAAGTACAAAATAGAAATCTAAATTAAGCCTTAAGGCTCAATAGAATCTCTCTCTCTTTCTCTCCCTCTTTGCATCTCAATTATCCCATGATTTCCCCTTGACATTCTTTTTAATAACTTACACATTTTCTTTAGACCTTATGCTTTTTGATCCATGTGTCTTTATCAAACTTTCTGTAACAAAATACTATAATTTAGGCTTAAGGATAAGTAACATACTGAACAAAGATATTAGATACTAACAATCCATTTGATTTCATAAAATATAAAAACTATTTAACAATTAGTAAGAAGTAATATAATCAAATAGAAATTTGGATAAAGGAATAGATAATTCACAGAAGGGAGAAATTCCAGTGGGAAAGTTAACATGTGAGTAACTGCTTAATCTGGAGAATTTCAATGAAAGCAATGGATTGTATGTATATACTTAAACACACATACTTACACAAACACACACACACACACACACACACACACACACACACACACCCATTAGGTCAGTATACAAAAAAGACTATCAATATTGATTGATTAGACAGATATAAGGTAACATGAACTTTTTTATAATGCTGGAAGGAGTTTAAATATTGAATACTTGTTCCAACAGATTGAATAAGAATTTGACAGTGCCTAATAATTTTAAGAGATATGTCCCTATTACCGATAAGTTGCATTTTTAAGCACATACATCCATATTTACTGTGGCATTGTTTGGATAAAGAGCTAAAAACAAAGTGGGAACAATATAAATATCTTTGTATAGCAAAAAAAATCAATGACATTTATTGTATTAAGAAAATAAATTTTTATTTGCTCTGCTGATTGTTTTGTTGGCTGTGCAGAAGCTTTTTAATTTAATCAAGTCCCATTTATTTATTTTTGTTGTTTCTGCGATTTCCCCTGGGGTATTCTTCGTAAATTCTTTGCCTAGGCCAATATCTAGAAGAGTTTTTCCAACATTTTTTTCCAGAATTCTTATGGTTTCATGTCTTAGATTTAAGTTAAGACATCTTAAATTAATTTTAGTGAGTGGTGAGAGATATGGATCCAGTTTAAATCTTTTGCATGTGGCTATCCAATTTTCCCAGCACCACATATTGAATAGAGATTCTCTTCCCCAGTGTATATTGCTGTCTACTTTCTCAAAGATCAGCTGCCAATATATAAATGGCTTTATATCTGGGTTCTCTGTTCTGTTCCATTGGTCTATGTCTTTATTTTTGTGCCAGTGTCATGCATCACAGAGCGGTAAAGAAGACGAGCAGCCCTTCTCATCTGCCCCATCATGACAGCTACTATCCCAGGGGTGACAGGAAAGGTGCAGGCAGCCCCACCAACAAGGTCGGCTCCCTCTGTCAGGTTTCTGCCATCCTGTGCGTGCTGCAACCTGAGGCTTTGAGGAGAAAGTCTCCTCAATGAAGTGAGGAGCAAGACACACTCTGCTTTAGGTATTTTGTGTCCCCAGGGGGAAGAAGGAAAGCTGTGGCTCCCATTTTACTCATTTTACTTAGAACTTAAAAGAATTAACAAGAAAAAATCAAACAACCCCATTAAAAAATGGGCAATGGAAATGAACAGAAACTTCTCCAAAGAAGACAGAATAATGGCCTGCAAACATATAAAAAAATGCTCAACATCTCTAATCATCAGA
>CAUYPO010021789.1:0-24091 GCA_963574435.1 Cheirogaleus major | reverse complement strand
GAGTCTGGGCAGAGCTGGGTTGGATAAGCCTGCCCTCAAACACCACAAATGCTGTTAGCAGGGGTCAAAGTCCTGTTCTCTGCTTCTGGGAAAAGCTGTCGGGGAGGGGCTAGAATGGCCCCACTCAGTCAGAAAGTCTGGGTGTGGGGGTGGGGCTGTCTGAGACCTGTAGTCTGGAGCAGGCCTCGCTCCTTTCTACCCTCCCCAAATCTGTGGCTTCTCCTCGGCCTCTGCCAGCAGGCCAGATGTCATGCCACCAGGTCTCCCCTGGCTGTGATGCGGGCCAGGAGGTTCCCTGAACAGGATTGCAGCCTGGGCTGGGCACACGGCCTCCCCTTGGGAGCAGGGTTGCCCTCAAACACACTGATCTGCCCTTGAGGGCACACACGCCTTAGTAGGCTCGTTCATGAATATCCCTTCTGTGCCTCGGGCAATGCGACACCTGGGTGCACAGGATCTGGTCCGTAGGTCTGACCTCTGGGCCCGGAAATTCAATCCCTGACCCCACCAGGGAGTGGAGTGCCAGTCTTAGTTCACCCACGGGGAGCCCAAGCTGGGTCGATGTCTCTCAGCCTCAGGGTCTGCCCCGTTCTCCCGGAGTCACCAGGCCAGCAGCACTTGGCGGGGCTGGTGGGTAGGGAGCTCACCGTCTGAGTACCCCTCAGTCAGCTATAGGGCCCCAAAAGGGAAGGTCCCGTTCCCTGGAGATGCCTCCGGCTGGTGTCTATATTGTCTCTCTCAGCAGCCGCGGATAGGGAAAGGGGAGGGGAGAATGCAGCAATATGGCACCTGCCAAGCGGCTCGGGTCTGTGCACACGGAGGTGCCCCGAGGGAATTGGGAGCCTGGAGCCACGTCCGCTACAGACTTACCGCTCACTGGTGGAGGCCGTCTCTGGGCTGGTGTCCGCAGGTCTCTCCATCCGCTGAGGGGCCCACTAGCATTCCGAGATGCAAGGGAGGGGAAGTTAACCGTTCCACCTACCCTTGCCGCTCGTCTCCAAGCTTTTCGGGAGTTAACTTCTTCTAGTTCTCCTCCTCAACCTCCTCCTGTGGAGTCTCCCGTAGTCTCAGGTACCCCTCTTCCGACCCTCATCGTATGTATGCTTGTCTGCTTGCTTATTTCTTCTACCGTCTTCTAAAATCTGTCTTTTTTGCAGACACTCTGGCTGGCGGTGTTTCTCATCCGCCATCTTGCTCCGCCCCCCCACCCGATTGTATTGATTTAAGACCTCACATGTTTCATTATAGTCCTCTTTTTATTTTTTTATTGGTTCTGCCTCAGTAAGAGCCCCATTTTTTACTTCTTCAGTTTGGTTTTGTTTCATCCCTATCATTGGAAGATCTTTTTTCTTTTTTTTTTTTTTTAACCCACCAATGGATGAGGGTTCCCTAGCCCACATTTGGGTCAAGCTTTGGGACCTCCCTGGCACTGGAGAACCTGTCCAAGCAGGGACAGAGGTAGCAAGAAAGAGTGCTAATTATGATGGCAGGCAACAAACCAGCCACAGAGCACATCTTCTCCCTAGGGTCGGGGTGGGAGGTCTCTCTGTTCTGAGCCCTCTCCAGGTACAAGCAGGAGAGAAGGAACAGCAGCCCTCTCCTAAGCAATTCACCCTTTCAGTGTAGCTTTCCTCCAGCTCTGAGGTTCAAGCCCCTATCTTTCCAGAATCCTCTTCACTGGGCATTTGAAATGGTGGAAGTAGTTCAATAATCTCCAGTCCTACCTACATAGACTCTTAAGTTGGGATTCATATAGTCCCCACCTAAGGGATGGTATGTGTAGGTGCTACCCTAAGCTAAGCCTTTGGGGGATTCGTACTAACAGAGGAGTTGAGGTGTCTGGGACTATTTGAGTGAGAATTGGATGCCGCTGGAAAGCTAAACAGTATAACTTGCCTAAAGCTAGGGGTCTTTTGTGTTTGTTACTTTATATACTTTTTAATCCTCCTAAAAACAGTATCACCTTTTCTCTTTTTAGGTTCAAGAGTAGTTTGATTTGTATTTTAATACTTCACATTGTCCAAGCTACATCATTCTGAGGTAGATCATAAGGGCACTTTCACTAATTTAGCACTGAGTTCAGCCAAGAAGAGGTTTCAGGGCAGTCTGTATTCCAAAGCCAAATAGCAACACCTCCCCGCCTTGTAATTGGGCAACACAGATAGTTTTTTTTACTAGATTCGTAATGAGGGAAAGCTTAGTACGGCGGGGGAACAATCAACTTTTTTCCCAGGAGACAGTACTAGACGCTCAAACTGGTAAGTACTGTAAGTCAGCAGGATATATATCACTTCACAAACCACATTGAGGTGCTTTATTAAGTAAAGTTCCCACCATCCAGTGACACAGGTAGGACAGGTATTCCTAGTCTGATTTTATGTATGTGGGAAAATTGAGGCTCAGAGATCCCAAGTAAATTGCCTTAGGTCACTGTTAGGATGTGAAATTTACTAGGTGCTCATGGCTGGTTGGAGAAAGAATTCTCACACCAGGAGTAGAATAGTTTTAGGAAAGAAAGCTTATTTTTCTTTTGAGAGAAAGAGAGAGAAGGAGGGAATGGCCACAGCACACAGAAGGAGAAAGCAAGTGCTGGGCAGTTGAGGAAAAGTGGCTGGGTGGTTTCAACGGGTAAAGATGGCTTTTTTCTCTCTGTTTTAGCAGGCTGATAACAGAAGCAGCTGTGGAGTGGGAGAGGCAGTGTTTGCTTTTTGGTTTTTTTCCTTTTCTCTGTGAAGCCAGCTTATCTGAGTCCTTGAAATGTATTTCTCGCAGGAACTGAGGCAGAGAGTTGGAGCGGGGAGTTCATACCCCTATGTCCACTTAGGGCTTTTCAAGACTGCAAAAATGAAACTCTTAGTGATCGGGAGCTAGGTCACAGGTGTTTTAGTTAAACAAAACAAAGGGGATAGTTGTGTTGTGAGTTTTCTCTTCAAAGGGGGCAATTATGTGTTTGCGTTTATTTCTCTCACTTTCTGTTTGATAGTTTATTTTCCTCTGTTATTAGTAAGACCACCTTTCCATCACATAAGTGAACTGACAGCTACAACCTTACTTAACTCAAATTCAGTTGATTTGGAAACTACCTGTCATTTTGTTGAAAATAATTCTTCACATTAATTTATCTACTTATTTAAAAAATGTTTATTGTTTGCCCATGATGAACCAGAAACTGTTCTTGGTGCCATTTAAAATGTTTACATTGTATTTTACAGTCAAAGCCTTTTCACATGCCTTATCTCAAGTGCTGTTTTCTACTATTCATATCTTCTCCCCTTCACTAGAGTGTATAACTGTAGGTAAACCTATTCATGTGGGTGAAAGGTAAATTTCCTGTTGTAATTATGGGCAGATTGAGGCGTGCCTATGTTAGGCATCTATCTTTTAAGAGCTGAAAGTAACATAGAATCTATTGCTTACAAATGAGGTGTGTTATCTATCTCTCTCCACCAGACCATATGGCCTTCACAATTTTATTTGTTCATTATGTCTCAGAACACCTGTGAACACAATTAATAACATTTTGGCGTTTTGTTAATTTTATTCCATGAAGAATGAATATTCAGCCAATTCAGGAAAATTCATAAGCCAGAATTTAGTACTTAATGAAAAAAACAGATTGTGTTAAATAGTTTCTTTCTTGGAAACTTTAAATTCTTTTCATTCCTTCCAGGTAATGAAAACTGTATAGAGGTACTTTTGGAGCAAAAATGTTTTCGCAAATTTATTGGTAATCCCTTTACTCCACTGCACTGTGCAATGTAAGTAGAAATGCTGGAAGTTAATGACATTACTTTAATTCTTTTAACTACACATAGAGAAATTGCCTTTTAGGGAAGGAAAAAGCTTTTATATTACAGATAAGAGAAAAATATTCCATTTTGTTGCTAAAGACAAATAGGTCTGATAGCAAAGTGTGGTCCCTAATGTTAACGATTTTCCAGGAGCTTTTTTTGGAGTGCTCACATGCTATATGCATGTGAAAACTGCATGAAGGGGTGGGCTGAGGGGCACATCATACATGATGTGAAGAACTCTTGCAGTGTCACTCACATTTGTCTGCCAAATTCTAAAAATAAGTAAGGGTTAACAACAATATGCCCAGGGATCATTAGAAAGACATTTTATGCCAGAAAGACTTTTCATGTATTGTAATTCTCCATTTTTCATATATTGTAAGTGCTTTTATAATAAATGTAATTTTTGCTCCAGTCTCACAGTGTGAGCCATTGTCAGAGGATAGTGACTTTAAATCACAGACTGGGCGTCTGTGTTCCACTGGGCATCCTTGGTCAGCCTGGGGCCCTAGACCTCAGGATGCTGTCTCTGCATTGTCTCTGGGCTTCACATGAAGCTGGGTGATTTGATTGGAAGGATATTGGAGGCATAAAATAGATCAATAAAGAAAATGTAAGTGACAAAGAGTCAGTAATTTTAAATCTGAAGTAATTATGTCTGGGTATCTCCAAAACACCAAATATGGTGCTGTGTATAGTGGTATACAATAAACTCCTACCTGGTTGTATAGGGGTTATAGAGTGTAGGCCATTGAAGGCATATACCATAGATATTTGCATCAGATTTTTTAAAATGCATCACCAGATTGTTAAATACACAGTGCATAGAAAGATGGGGTAGAAGGGGATATAAATTTTTTTAAAGCAAGATTTTCACATTAAAATCCATTTTTGTTTTAGAATAAATGATCATGAGAATTGTGCATCATTGCTACTTGGGGCCATAGATTCCAGTATCGTCAATTGTAGAGATGACAAAGGCAGGTAAGTGATCCTAAGGTGGGACGCCTTTTATCTTAATGAATCTTAGTTTCTGTCTTGTGGCTGCAGAGCAGCCAAACACCTTATTTTTTTTTTTTAATTGAAAGAGTAATATATAAACATGGTTTTAAACAATTAAATATTAAGAGGGTATATAATTAAAAGAACTTTCCCTCTGAGCCCAGAATCCCTAGCCTTTTCCACAGAGAAAGCTACTGGACAATGTTATTTCCAAATTTTTGTATTCTCCTAAACATTTTCTGTACATATCTACAAACGTGTGTGTATATATACGCACACATACACATACACGTTCTTTTTGTGCAAATGGGAGCATTCTATAACGGTGTTCTGCTTTGAGTATATCTTGGCGATCTTTCCGTACCAAAACATATGGATTTACCATATTGTTCTTAAATCTGAATGTACTGTAATTTACTCAGCTTGCCTCTATTGAAGAACATTGAGGTCATATCCAATATTTTGCTGTTACAAAGAGTGGTGCAGTGAACATTTTCATATGTGTCTGTACACATGACCGACCAAGTGTAGCTGAAAGATAAAGTCCTAAAAGTGGAATTACTTGGTTAAATGGTTGATAATTTTTAATTTTGATAAATAATGGCAAGTTATCCTCTGAGAGAAATCAACTATCCACATTTAGATGATGTGGGTTTTAAAATTTTTATTTAATCAAAACAATTACCTACCAATTTAAGGCTTAATTTTGAAAGTTCCTCAAAGATTAAAGTGAAGTCACAGGAACTTAAGATTAAAGGTTCAGTAAAGATGCTAATTTCATTATCACGCCCACAACATACACCCCCAAATCTAGGGGGTGCCGTTCACATAGTTGATACTTCATTGTCCACCTGGAATGGCCTTTTTAGGGGGCTTAATCTTTATCTCTATAAACTGAGAAGTTATAAATCGTTAAGACAACATCATGCACATGTTTGTTGGGCAATTACTAATGAGAGGGTAAGTTTAAAGGAAATTAAAATCTTATTTGTTTTAAATCTTTAGGACACCCCTTCATGCGGCAGCGTTTGCTGGTCACGTGGAGTGCTTGCAGCTTCTTTTGAGACACAATGCTCAAGTGAACGCGGCAGACAATTCAGGGAAAACAGCACTGATGATGGCTGCTGAGAATGGGCAGGCAGGCGCCGTGGGTGTGTACTTGTTCCGTGGACTTCACTTTACGCCTATCCAAAAATCTAAATAATGTAACATCAGGAAATCAGATACTCTCTTAGTATATGTGTGAACAAGGGCCACTAACGGTATTATTAAGCCGCTTCCGGCTCAGTCATCTGCAGTTCCCTGTTACTTAATTATTGGTGGGCCTTGTGAAAGGGAGCTAACCTTTCTGTAGTGAAATTTCCCAACGTTTAGAAACCAAACATAACAACAGAATCATTTTAACTAGAAATAATGAACTGTAAAAGCAATTAAAATTAATGGCTGTCAACCTTAGATTTGGATAGAACAAATATGGCAATAAATTGCTCCTTTCCTTTGAAAACATTAAATATGATTATGTGAGCTGTACTAATTTAAATGTTATAGTTTTTGTAGTAACTTCTTCATTTATGCATGTGATTAGCATCTAGTCTAAGTAACCCTCTTTTTGGCTTTTTCTGTAGATATTTTGGTGAACAGTGCCCAGGCTGATCTGACTATAAAGGATAAGGACTTGAATACACCCTTACATTTGGCTAGTAGTAAAGTATGTAAATGAATTTAAAATACTGTTACTTAGGGTTATAATAATAATAGTACTAATGCCACTGAAATTCTGTCTATCTCAGAACTGTGTAGCATGGCTCTTTATAAGAGGTACACTTTTTCAGGATGTTGTCAACTGTTGGTGGAATCAAAGGGGGAGAAGGAAAGGGTAGAGCCACCAGGTTGATGAGAATATGCCTCATCGTCGTGAATGATAAGGACATGCTTTCATGGCATTTGCCATTTGCATTCTTGCCACAGTCTGCCTTGATTCTGCCACTGTATCTGTCTCCCTGGTTGTGGTATCACATTTTGGTACCACCTAGAAGGGAAGGACCCTCATTATATGGCTTCTAAAATTTAAGCAGCTCCACTTGTTTTCATTTTGTTCCATTAGAAGACATAGTAACACAGCCAAACAATACTCTACTGTGCGGCAAATGAATGTATCTGTGTGTATTTCTACCTTTCCTCCTTTTTCTCTGGAGCACAGTTCAAATCAAAGAATGTGTTTGTTTGTTTCTTCAAACAGCATTGTGTTCACATGTTGCTTAAGATTCCTGCTTCCATAAAAGATAATTTTATTTTTATACATACATACATATATATGATTTTACAAAAGTGGGTGCAAACTGTTTTATAACTTGGTTTTATTACTAAATCATATATTAGAAATATCTTTCTTTTAGACATCATGTTTTGTGGTGTTTTAGAAGAGGTACAGGGTTCCACCTTAGGAATGTGCCATCATTTATTCAACCCATCTCCTATTGTTAGACAAATAGCTTATTTTCAAATATATGCTACTGAAGGTTCAGTACATGAAATGCCTGGGACCAGAAGTGTTTTGGATTTCAGATTTTGGAGTATTTACATTATACCTATTGAGCATCCCTAAAAATCCAAATCCAAAAGGCTCCAATGAGTGTTTCCTTTGAGTGCTGTGTTGATGCCCAAAAAATTATGTATTTTGGAGCATTTGGATTTCAAAGGTTCAAATTTGGGATGCCCAACCTGTACAAATAAGGCTTATTGTAGAGAAATCCTTTTTAGGAATTCTTACTGATTCCTTTAAGATAAATTCCTAAATGTAAAATTATTGAATCTAAGGATACAAGCATTTTTAACATCAAATTGCCCTCTACTAAGGGGACAACAGCTTACACTCCACCGGCAGTGCATCAGAATGAAACCTCCATGGATATTTCTAAAATTATATTTAAGGGTCTCCCATATGAGGCATTATAGTATGAAGCCAGTTGATACCAAGTGATGGTGATTTATTTCAACATAGTTAAAATATTAAAGGTGTTACCTATACCCAGTGGTGTTAGAAGTCTCAGCCATTCCTTTTGTTGCTTGCATTTTCTCACTTCATGCTCTGGGAAGCCCATGGAAAACACAAAAGTGCTCAGTCTTATACAGTTTATTTCAAGGTGTAGTATTTTAGTGAATATAAGGGCAATGCTTTTTAAACTTTATTGTGCAAATGAATCACCTGGGAATTTTGTGAAATTACAGATTCTGATTTATTAGGTCTGGGGTGGGAGCTGAGATTCAACATTTCTAATTCCCAGGAAATACTGCTGCTGCTGGTCTATGGGCCACATGTTGCTTAGCAAGGGCTTCGGAAGCCATGACCCCTTAAAAGTACTCCAGGCTTGAAATCATGAAAGGATCTCTGATTTACTGATCGATTTTCAAAAATGATCAACCATCTATTGTAATAAGATACAGAGAGATATCTTCCCCCTGGTTGAGGAAGAAAAGAATTAGCTTTCCTGAAATAGGGCCTCTTCACAATATAAGGCAATAATAAATGATGATGAGTGACACAGATAATAGGTGTAATGGGAATTCTAAGGATAAGTGCTTCACTGAAGTGTTAATTAAAGGCTTGAGATAGGAGGTGGGACTTTTATGTATGTTAAAAAAGTAATGTTGAAGGACTTAAAGGATACTCCTATTTACCAGCTGACCTAGCTAAACTAGCATCTGCTTTAGCTCTCTGGACATTAATTCTAAAATTTATCTTAGAAATATTAATATTTTAGATCAGACTTATGTTAACCAAGTCCTAATAGACCTTATTCAGAATCTCAGAGTATCTGGAGCCAATTTGCTTTTCACAAGAAAAAAAGTACTCAGGAAATAGTCTTATAGAATGTTTTTAGGCAGAGGAAATTCATTTTCAATTTAAAGCATAATGAAGTAATTTTTCAGAAACATTTCTTTGTCTCTGTCCCATGTTTCTTATCATTCTTTTTCTTTATTAGGGTCATGAAAAATGTGCCTTGTTAATACTTGACAAGATACAAGATGAGAGCCTTATTAATGCAAAAAATAATGCACTGCAGACGTAAGTATAACTACTAAAGTTTGAGACCCCAAGTCATAGTTATTTGTTAAATAAATATTAAGAGCCTGCTAAGTGCCAGGCAAGCTCTGGGGAACACAGTGGTGAGAGATGCAGACCCGGCTTTCCTTGCATAAAGTTGACAGTCACTTACCTACAAATGTTGATCAAGCTAGACAGTTTTAGTTAGAATCATTATTTTGATATGTCTTCATAGAAGTTTGTAAAATCTGTGTTTTTCTTTGCTGATGTTCCTGGGGTAACATTATAAATTTAGTGGGCTGTTAGAAAAATCTTAAGGGCTTACAGACTGACATATTTGGGGAAACTATTTGTATTATGCATTAGCATTATGTATTCTGACTGAAAAATGACAGTTTTATAAATCAGGTTCCCAGAATACATTTGAAGAGTTTCTAAGCTATTTGTCTTAATTATATTTTAATATCATTCAGTGTAATCCTCAGTGTGAAAGATCTAAAAGCTGCTTTATTTTCCATTTTAGGAAATTACTTATGCATTTGTTTTAAAGGCAAAGGAATATTAGGCTTTTTTTTTTTTCATTTAAGATTCTTTTTTTCTTCTGAGACAGAGTCTCGCTCTGTTGCCCCAACTAGAGTGCAGTGGCATCATTGTAGCTCACTGCAACTTCAAACTCCTGAGCTCAAGTGATCCTTCCTGCCTCAACCTCCCCAAGTAGCTATAGCTACAGGCACGCACCGAGACGCCTGGCTAAATTTTCTATTTTTAGTAGCAATGGGGTCTCGCTGTTGCTCAGGCTGGTCTTGAACTCCTGATTTCAAGCAATCCTCCCACCTCAGCCTCTCAGAGTGCTAAGATTATAGGCATCAGCCTCCGTGCCTGACCTCATTTAAGATTCTTATGCATTATATAGCACAATATACTGAGTTTGACATTATTCTTTAAGGTATTATAAATTCAGTAAAACATCTGTGTGCATTTAGCAATAACAAAGAGTTTTGAGATTCTGTAAATGGGGATGATATTAATGCCAGTCTTATTGATGACCTGTGTGAAACAGTGATTCAAATGCTGCAGTAGAAATCAAGTGGTAAAGAACCTTCTGCAAAACACCCAAGAGCTTGAGTTCTTCCTCTGTCTTCCTATGTACTGTCATTGAGATGCAGAATATTTGTAATATCTGCAGAGAAATCTGGGCCAAACATGTAAGAACAGTAGGATCATTAGCACCTGGAAAAGATCTGGTCAACAAATACCTTTTTTAAGCAGTAAAAATATCCTCATACTATTTGTAGCTTCTTAAGTACTTCTTCCCTTCAGTGACATGGGCTAACCAAAATGCTTCTCACACAAATACTTATCACAACTGATGCTTAAGCACAGTTCACAATTGCAAAGTTGTGGAAACAACCCAGGTGCCCATCAATACATGAGTGGATTAACAAAATGTGGTATATGTATACCATGGAGTACTATTCAGCTTTAAGAAACAGTGGTGATATAGCACCTCCTGTATATTCCTGGATACAGCTGGAACCCATTCTACTAAGTGAAGTATCTCAAGAATGGAAAAACAAGCACCACATGTACTCACCAGCAAATTGGTATTAACGGATCAACACCTAAGTGGACATATAGGAATGACATTTATCGGGTGTCGGGTGGGTGGGAGGGGGGAGGAGGGGATGGGTATATACAAACATAATGAGTGAGATGTGCAATGTTTGGGGGATGGTCATGCTTGAGGCTCTGCCTCTAGGGGGGAGGGGGGATGGGCAATATACGAAACCATAATATTTGTACCCCCATAATATGCTGAAATAAAAAAAAAAGAAATGCCATGCAAAATATTAACTAAAAGAAAGATGGTATAGCTGTATTAATATTAGTAAACAAAATTTTAAGGCAAATAATATTACTACAGATAAAGATCATTACAGAGTAATAAAGTATTGGCCAGAAAGATATAACAATTCTAGATGCACATATACCCAAAAAGGTAGCCCACAAATACATATAAAGCAAAAACTGACAGTGCCACAAGGAAAAGCTAATAAGTCAACAGAGTTAGAGATTTTAATACCTGTTATAGTAACTAATAAAACAGGAGATAAAATAATCAATAAGTATATAGGAGACTTGAACAATACAATTAGTAAGGCTAATAAAATGGACAAATATAAAACATATCATCCAATAATTAGAATATATATTCTTCATAAGAACAAATAGTATATTTATGAAAATTGACCCCATGCTAGTCCTTAAAGGAAGCCTAAACATATTTGGAAGGACTAGTATCAGATAGATAGACCACATTTTCTGAGTACAACACAATTAGGTTATAAATTAATAACAGAAAGCTAACTATAATAATGCCATTGTTTAGAAATTTAAAATATTTTCCTAAACAACTTACGGGCCAAATAAGAAATAATAACGGAGGCCAGTCATGGGGGCTCATGCCTGTAAGCCTAGCACTCTGGGAGGCCGAGGCAGGAGGATCACTCGAGGTCAGGAGTTTGAGACCAGCCTGAGCAAGAGCAAGACCCTGTTTCTACTAAAAAAAATAGAAAGAAATTAGCTGGACAACTAAAAATCTATATAGAAAAAATTAGCCGGACATAGTGGTGCATATCTGTAGTCTCAGCTACTTGGGAGGCTGAGGCAGGAGGATTGCTTGAGCCCAGGAGTTTGAGGTTGCTGTGAGCTTAGCTGACATCATGGCACTCACTTTAGCCTGGGCAAGAGAGCAAGACTCTATCTCAAAAAAAAAAAAAAAAAAAGAAATAATAATGGAAAGCATAAAATATTTATAACTATAAAATGATGAAAGACTATTTATCAAAGCTTGAGGGATGCAGTTAAAGTGGTAATTAGAAGAAAATATATATTATTAGATACTTACATTAAAAATCAAAAAGTGTCAAAAAGAATGAGTTAAGCATCTAACTTCAGAAGTTCAAGAAATAAAACTAATAATAAACCTATAGAAATTAGGAAAAAATAAAAAGAGCAGATATTAATAAAATAGAAAAAATACAACAGAGAGGATCAAGTAAACCAAAAGTTGGTGTTTTAGAAGGCTGATAAACCCCTGGCAGGGTTATTGAAGCAGTAAAAAAAGGAAGTCACTAATAAGCAGTTTTAGGAATGAAAAAGGGGACATACCTATAGTTACTACAAAAATTAAATAGAGGGCATCATTGAACAACTTATATTTGTGCCAATATATTTGAAAACCTAAATGAAACAGATAGACTGGGAGGGGTATGAGGTGGGGAAGACTTACATCAAGCCTGACTCAAGAAAAAATGGAAAATCTGAACAATCCTGTATCTTTCAATAGACTGAATCAGAGATTTAAAACCTCCTCCACAAAATAAGTACCAGGCTCAGAAAGCTTTACAGATGAGTTCTACCAAACATTTGAAGAATAATCCAATCTTATAAAAATTATTCCAGAATATAAAAGCAACATCCAATTCACTTATAAACATAGCTGCAAAAATCCTAAAAATTAATTAGTAAGCAGGATCCAGCAATATGTAAAAACGATTCTCTCTAAAATTCTCTAAAACTCTCTAAAAATCAACACCACTCATTGAAATTCAGATAGAAGGGAACTTCCTAAATTTGATAAAAACTGTCAACAAAAAACCAAACAGGTTCATCCGCATTTCCACAAATAACAGGATTTCATTCTTTTTTTCAGCTGAATAGTATGCCATTGTATATATATACACACACCACATTTTCTTTAATCCATTCATCTGATGTTGGACACCTATATTGATTCCATATCTTGGTTATCGTGACTAGTGTTGCAATAAACATGGGTGTAGATATCTCTTTTCTATAATGATTTCATTTTCTTTGGATATATATCCAATACTGGGATTGCTGGATCATATGATAGTTCTATTTTTAATTTTTTGAGGAACCTCCATACGGTTTTTCATAATCGCTGTACTAATTTACATTCCCACCAACAGTGTGTAAGAGTTTCCTTTTCTCCACATCCTCACCAGTATTTGTTATTTTTTTGTCTTTTTGATAACAGTCATTCTAACTTGGGTGAGGTGATATCTCATTGTGGTTTTGATTTGCAATTATTTGCATTTCCCTGATGATTAGTGATGTTGAACATTTTGCCAAATACTTCTTCGCCACTTAAACCCTAAAGCAAACATCAAACCTAATTGTTAAATGTTGAAGCAAGGTTTTGAGACTAGAAACAAGAAAAAAATAGCTTCTATTTAACACTGTACTTCAGGTCCACCAGTACAATGAAGAAAAGGAAATTTTAAAAAATGAAGATTAGAATGGAAGAAACAAAACTGTCACCATTTGCAGATTATGACTATCTACATAGGAATTAAAAAGAAAATTAACAGATGAATTATGAGAACTAATAAAAGTTGAGAAAGCTTGCCAGAATAACAATAGTTCAAAAGTCCATTATATTTCAAAACACCAGCAACAGGAAATTTAATTTTGTAAAATTCATAATAGAAATAAAAAAACATAAAAAGGCTAAGAATAAACCTAAGATACACAAGATCCTGATTTAAAAAAACTATCAAACTTTATTGAAAGATATCAAAAAGTTCTAATAAATGGAGAGATATACTATATAATTGGATTAGAAAACTCAATTCCATAACATGTCAATCTCCCCTAAATGATCTAAAGATTGATTACAGTAATTAATAAAATTCAAATTGGGACTTTGTGGAGTTTGACAATCTGGTTCAAAAGTATATACAAATAGTACAGTGCTGTGGAAAACAATTTGGTGGTTTCTTGAAAAGATAAATGTAGAATAACTGCATGACCACTCCTAGGTACCCAAAAGACTGAATATGGAGACTCAGATACTAATACACAATGTTCAAAGCAGCATTATCCACAATACAAAAGGTGGAGACAACTCAAGTGTCCATCAACAGATGAATGGCTAAACAAAATGTGGTACATACATACAATGTAATATTATTTAGCTGCAAAAAGGAATGAAGTTCTGATACGTACCACAACATGGATGAACCTTGAAAACATGCTAAGTAAAATAAGCCAGACACAAAAAGACAAATGTTGTATGATTCCATTCATATGAAATATCTAGAAAAAGGCAAATTCAGACACAGAAAACAGATCAGAGATTACCAGGGACTAAGGGGAGAGAGAATGGGAAAGTATTATATGATGGGTACAGAGTGCCTGTTTGGAGTAATGGAAAATTTTGGAACTAGATAGTGATGATGGTTTTATAACATTTGTAACATTTATAACATGTGAATACAATTAATGCCACCAAATTATACACTTAAATATTGTTAAAATGGCAAATTTTATGTTTTATATATTTTGCTGTAATAAAAACTTAAAAATTATACAAAAGAACAAAAGGCCCAAATAACCAAAATATTCCTGAAGAAGAAGATAGAGTGGGGATGGGGTTTTCACTACCCAACATTTCTAATAAAGGTATTATAATTTAGAATGTATGTTTCTGTCACAAGAATAAACAAACAGACTAATTAAATAGCATAAAGAACCTAGAAACAGATCACACGTCCATGAAAACTTAATGTATGACAGATTGTGTTTGCAGGTTAGTAGGAAAACGAGGGGATATATAACACAAGGGTAAGTGGTTATCCATATGGAAAATATAATAAAACTGGATCTCTACCTTCAACCAACGAAACAAAAAATCTAAGTTAAGAAAAGATTTAAACATGGAAGGCAAAACTGAAAAATGTTTAAAAGATAATATTGGAGACTTTATGGCCTCCACATAGGAAAAGATGTCTTAAAAACACAAAGCATTATCAAAAAGATTGAAATTGCATTAAAATTAATAACTTCTGTTCAACAAAGGAATTATCAAGAAATACAAAGACAAGCTACAAACTAGAAAGATATATTCAACTTATATAACTATATATTTAAAGAATTCATACAAATCAGGGGAAAAAAGACAACCCAATAGAAAAATGAGCAAAAGACAGGAACCAGCATTTTTATAGAAACGTGAATAGTCCATAAGTTATGAAAAGACACTCAACTTTATCAGTAATCAAGGAAATGAAAACAAAAACCACAATGAAATACAATGTCACATTCACTGGACTGGCAAAAAATTTAAGGCCAAGGATGTGGAGCAAGGAGGCGGCTGGTGGGAGTCTTAGTTGATACAAATATTTTGGCAATAGTCTGACATTTCCAGGTAAATTTGGAGATGTGCATACCAAGTGACCCAGCATTTCATTCCTTGGTATATGCCCTATGTACATGATACTATGGATGTATAATAGGAGGCATGTTATAACAATCCTCATTGCAGCACTGCTTATAACAGCAAAAAATTAGAAACATTCAAATATTCACCAATAGTGGAATGGATAAATAAATCACAGTAAATTCACATAATAGAATGTTTATACAGGATACACATCAAATGAGTGAATCCAGGGATGATTTTCAAAGTATTTAACAACAGGCACCACCAGGCCCTGACCAGTCATAATGGACACCAAGCATTATAAGAATAGGTGCAGCCATACAAGTGCACAGCAGCTGAATATAAGCAATGCATGAATCTAAAAACTAAAAGGATTAAGTCATGAAAGAAAATATATGCTATGATTCCAGAACCAAATAATATATTGTTTAGTGATACATGTATGGGAAAACTATAGAAAAAAGAGTGATAATAAGTTTAAGATAGTGGTAACCCGTGGGAGTGGAGATAAAGGGAGCAATGCAATCAATGAAGGATAAACAGGAAGCTTCTAAGGTACTGGTTGTAGTCTATTTCTTAAATCTGGAGGGTAAACAGATGCTTACCTTTAAACAATCCTTATTTCATACATTCTTTTGTATAAAATACATATATTTCGATTTAAAAATTAAGTAAACAAAATTGTAAGAAATGAATATTATGATCACAGAATCATCAGAGAGGCTGGAGAACCAGCCTCAGATTTATGTAAACTGTGCCAGTAGAACAGGTCTGAAGTCACTGCTGAGCACCACACTTCAGTTTGTGGCACTGACTTTTACGCCAGGAACCTTCATCTTCCTAAACTCTGTTGCAGGATAAGAATCTTCTATAGGTCCTGGTTTTTTACATCTTTATTACCAAGTTCAAATCTAGCACAGATTCATCTAACCAAGGCCAAGCCATTTGCTCACAACCTAGCTGCAAGTGAGGCTGGAAAAGTTAGTACCTGGCTTTCAAATTCTTTTCATTGAGTATCTACCATGAGCTACAACCAGTTCTAGACACTGGGAATACAATAGGGAACAAACTACCTATCTTTATAGAACCTACATTTTATGGGGATAGGTAGGAGGTAGTTAGACAACTAAAATAAATATCTGATAAGACTCACTCATTGGGGGAATACCACAAATAGAGAAAGGAGGTTCAGATTAGGGGGCAGCTAAAAAGAATGATAAATGTCTTCTGACATAGATGGTCTATGTCACCATTTATGAATGTATAAAGTAGAAGTATTAGGTTAAAGAGAAGATACACCCAAGGCTTTTGTACACACTGCTAAATTCCTCCTCAAAATGGTTACGCAAATTTGTACTCCCATTACCAGTGTATTGGTAAATCATTTCCCCATGCTATTTCCCAAAATTCTTTTTAATCTTTCCAAATTGGAGAAGAATCTTTCCAAATTGTTATTTTCAACTGGGTTTTTTGTTTGTTTTTTAAGAGACAGGATCTCACTTTGTCACCCAGGCTGGAGTACAGTGCAGCCCCAAATTCCTGGGTTCAAGTGATCCTCCTGCTTCAGCCTCTCAGGTAGCTGGGACTACAGGCATGCACCACCACACCTGGCTAATGGATTTGATTCATATTATATTTGTATTTCTTATTTTGTAAATTGTGCTTATCCCTCATTTTTCAATGGGGATACCGACCTTTATTTTTATAGGACTTTTGTTTTTCATATGTGGTACAAATATTTTCCTATTTATCATTGCTTTCTCATTTTCTGATGCTTAAAAATGTTTTTAACATCTGACACCATAAGCCTCCTATCTTCATTCTTTTCATTTTCTAAATTGATCCTCCTTCCCTTTAAGTCCATATCCATAACAGAAAAATGTAGTTGAGCATATTTATACAGGTATTTTCTATAAGAAAAAGTTCAGAGCAAAATGTATTAGTATCAGTTGTAATACAGAAATAAAATTTTTCAAATGATTCAGGTCATAGAGGAAAGCATGCCATCTGCAAACAAACCAAAACATTGAGTTTTTCCTCCAAAATTTGGGAAAACTACATACAACTTTTAATGTTCCTAGTAACAGCACTAAAGTCTGTATGAATTCCAGTTATGTGGAAAGGATATAGAAGAACTAAGAGCAAAAGAATATTCTGGCACTGATTAGAATCTACCACTTTTTTTTAGACATTATCATTCTTACCTCTAGAGATGGGGCTATCTTCAGATATAATGTCCTTTAGAATATGTTCAACAATAGAGCAATAAGTAATTTAGACAGATATCAGTGAGATTTAGAATACATGTTTGTCAATTTTAAAACATACTATTTGAGTAGGAAAATTGTGACTGGAATACATAATCTGGAATCATCTGAACATTATTCTTAACTACTGACTAGTGGAATACCTCTCCAGATTCCAGGCCCTTTTAGCTACCTCCTGTTCAGAAGGATCTGACTAAAACAATTGTTGGAAGGATATTACTTTTTCTCATGATATGCCATGTCTTCCTTTTTGCCTCCTACTTTCCCTTTCCTTCCACTTATGCCTTAGACATTGTTTAACTGCTGATAATTCATGGAATTTAAAAAAGTAGTAGGCTCAAGATCTAAATCTGTGTTCTATTTTCCAGGGTGGTCCTTACAGCATCTCTGATAAGATTAATGTGTAGTAGTAAGAGAAGTATTTCAATAAATGCCACCAGAAGAATTGAAATTTTATCAGTTGTACAATTTTCAGTATCAAAATGAGATGTAAAAAATTCAGACATTTCACTTATGGGCCCAGAAGCAATCAGTACAGATCCTTCTATGGTTCATAAACATGATAATTGAGTTTTCATGCTCATGTGTGAAATGTGCCTCCCTCAAACCTTGTTACCATGTCAGCACATTACCTATCTGATGTGAGAGAAAAAAAACATTTTAATCTATGTAGATGTGAGATATTACAGATTACTACTTTAAGTGAATGTTTTCACTTGACTTTTACAATATAAGAATCAATATAGCAGATGAAGTTTGACACCTCTACATCTTCAAGGGGCAGAACTCAAAAACAAACAACATATTTCTTATGCATATAACCATCATTATAACCAGACTATTTTTTTCATCAACAATAAATGGTGGAAATGGTAGACATTAAGAAAGCATAATCACCTAGTTTATTTTAGTTTATCATTAAAAAATTACCTTTGGAAATCCCATATATTTAGGTTGGTATCTCCTGCCAGATCCAGAGGTCAAATGGCCATTAAATTTACTTGCTCTCATTGACTCATTGTCCTTATTTATAAAATGGGGATACTGTATACTTTACAGGATTACAGTAAGAACATATAAGGTTAGGGATATGAGAGTTCCTAGCATATGTCAGATACAGTAGGCACTCAAAGGTTAGTTCTAATTTTCCCATACTGATACTGCACTAAATTAAGAACATACAAAACAACAACAAAAACCAACTTGGATCCGAGAACTGGTTAACACACAGATTACAGGCATACCTCGTTTTATTGCGCTTTGCTTTATTATGCTTCACAGGTATTATGGTTTTTATAAATTGAAGATTTGTGGCAACCTTGTGTCGAGTAAGTCTATTGGCACCATTTTTCCAAAAGCATGTGCTTGCTTTGTGTCTGTGTGTCACATTTTGGTAATTTTCAAAATATTTCAAACTTTTCCATCATTACTATTACATATGTTATGATGATCTGTGATCAGTGATTTTTTGATGTACTATTGCAATCATTTGGGGAAGCCCTGAACCATGCCCATAAAAGACAGCAAACTTAGTCAATAAATGTTATATGTGTTCTGTCTGCTCTGCTGACCAGCCGTTCCTGTCTCTCTCCCTCTCCTTGGGCCTCCCTATTCCCTGAGACACAAGAGTAATAAAATTAGGCCAATTAATGACCCTAAAATGCCCTGAGTGTTCAAATGAAAGGAAAAGTTGCACATCTCTCACCTTAAATCAAAAGCTAGATATGATTAAACTTAGTGAGGAAGGCATGTCAAAAGCTAGGCCTTTTGTGCCAGTTAGCCATGCTGTGAATGCAAAGGAAAAGTTCTTGAAGGTCATTAAAAGTGCTATTCTAGTGACACATGAATAATATGAAAGCAAAACAGCCTTATAGCTGATATGGAGAAAGTTTTAGTGGCCTGGATAGAGGATCAAACCAGCTGCAACATTCCCTCAAGCCAAAGCCAATTCCAGAACAAGGCCCTAACTCTCTTCCATTCTATGAAGGCTGAGAGAGGTGAGGAAGCTGCAGAAGAAAAGTTTGAAGCTAGCAAATGTTGGTTCATGAGGTTTAAGGAAAGAAGCTGTCTCCATAACATAAAAGTGCAAGGTGAAACAAGGGCTGATGTAGAAGCTGCAAGTTATCCAGAAGGTCTATTATAGCTAAAGATTATTGAGGAAAGTAGCTACACTAAACAACAGATTTTCAATGTGTATGAAACAGCCTTATATTGGAAGAAGATGCCATCTAGGACTTTCATATTTAGAGAGGAGAAGTCAATGCCTGGCTTCAAAGCTTCAAAGGGCAGGCAGACTCTCTTGGGGCTATTGCAGCAAGTGACTTTAAGTTGAAGCGAATGCTCAGTTGCAACTCTGAAAATCTGAGGGCCCTTAAGAATTACGCTAAATCTACTCTATGTGTGCACTAGAGGGAACATCAAAGCCTGGATGACCACACATCTGTTCACAATATGGTTTACTCAATAGTTCAAGCCCACTGTTGAGACCTAATGCTCAAAAAGATTCCTTTCAAAATATTACTGCTCATTGACAATGCACCTGGTCACTGAAGAGCTCTGATGGAGACAAACCTGCGATTAATGTTGTTTTCATTTCTGCTAACACAACATCCATTCTTCAGCTGATGGATCAAGGAGTACTTTTGACTTTTGAGTCTTATTATTTAAGAAATACATTTTTGTAAGGCAATAGCTGCCAGAGATAGTGATTCCTCTGATGGATCTAGGCAAAGTAAACTGAAAAGCTTCAGGGAAAGATTTACCATGCTACATGGCATTAAGAACATTGGTGATTCACGGAAGGAAGTCAAAACATCAACATTAGCAAGAGTTTGGAGGAAGATGATTCCAACCCTTGTGGATGATTTTGAGATGTTCAAGACTTCAGTGGACAAAATAACTGCAGATGTGGTGGAAAGAGCAGGAAAACTAGAATTAGAAGTGGAGCCTGAAGATGTGACTTAATTGCTGCAATCTCACGATCAAACTTGAATGGATGAGGAATTGCTTCTTATGGATGAGCAAAGAAAGTGGTTTCTTGAGAAGAAATCAACTTCTGGTGAAAGTGCTATGAACACGTTGAAACAACAACAAAGGATTTAGACCATTACATAAACTTAGTTGATAAAGCATCAGCAGTTTCAGAGGATTGACACCAATCTTAAAATAAGTTTTACTGTGGGTAAAATGTTATCAAGCAGCACCACCTCATGCCAGAGAAAACTCATGAAATGAAGAGTCAATTGATGTGGCAAGCTGCATTGTAGCCTTATTTTAGGAAATTTCCACAGCCATCCCGCCCTTCAGCAACCACCACCCTGATCAGTCAGCAGCCCTGGACATGAAGGCAAAACCCTCCTCTCCATTAGCAAAAAGATTAGGACTGGCTGAAGGCTCAGATAATTGTAGCATTTTTTAAGCAATAATGGTGGGTTTTTTTTTGTTTTTTGGGGTTTTTTTTTTTTTGAGACAGAATCTCACTCTGTTGCCTGGGCTAGAGTGCTGTGGCATCAGCCTAGCTCAGAGCAACCTCAAACTCCTGGGCTCAAGCAATCTTTCTGCCTCAGCCTCCCCAGTAGCTGGGACTACAGGCATGTGCCACCATGCCCGGCTAATTTTTTCTATATTTTCCTTGGCCAATTAATTTCTTTCTATTTTTAGTAGAGACTGGTCTTGCTCTTGCTCAGGCTGGTCTCTGGTCTCCAACACCTGAGCTCAAAGGATCCTCCGGCCTCGGCCTCCCAGAGTGCTAGGATTATAGGTGTGAGCCACTGCACTCAGCCAGCAGTAACGTTTTTTAAAATTAAGTATGTACATTGCTTTCTTAGACACAAATATGTACATTGTTTTTCAGACATAATGCTACTGTGAACTTAACAGTACACACAGTATAAACATAACTTTATATGCACTAGGAAGCCAAAAAATTCACGTGACTCGCTTTATTCCGATAGTCTGGGACCCAACCTGCAATATCTCCGAGGTATGCCTGTATGTACTTCATTTCAGTGTGATTCAGTCAGGTAACAGGTCTGTCACATAGTATTAACAGTATGGAGACAGAAGAGGAAGGCTCTACTTTCAGTAGGACGTCCACATGGCTTTTTTTTTTTTTTTTAATCTGAAAACTAAGGAGTTGGTATACAGTATTCCTGAATTCTTTTCCAGCTTTACGATTCTTGCTTCTATAACCCTATGATTATGGAAGCAAACCAAACACACATATATTCAACTCATCATTGTAATACTCTTCAGTATATTATTGCTAATACGAATCTATTTCGAGACTAGAGAAAAAAATTCATACTCATTAGTAAAGAAACACCACTAAAAATAGCTTAGAAATATTTAAATGCTTCAGTGATTTCGATATTTTATTTCAAACCGCGCCGTCGGAATGAAGAAATATAAACACAATAATACAGCACGGCGTCCTCGGGTCCTTTTAAGCCTGCGCCAGTACCGAGAGAGAATTAATCGCGCCGTAACTGACTTTGTATTGGGCAAACCGGGGGCTGCGGGCAGCTGGGGGAGGGGGACGGGGCGTGGGAGCGGCCTGGCAGGGGGTGTGAAGCTCCCCGGCCGCAGCAACGGCGGGACGGCGGCCAGCCCCGGCGCGGCTGGGGGGCGGCCGCCGGCGGAGGGGCGGGCGGGGCGCGGGAGGCGCCGGGCGCGGCGGGCCCGGGCCGCGGCCTCAGGAGCGGGTGTGGGCGGGCGCTCTGCGTCCGCTCGGGCCGAGGGGCCGGCGGGCTCCCGGCGCGAGTCCGCCCCGTCCCGCCTCTTCCCCTTACCACGTAGCCCCCCCACACGTAGAGGAAGTTTCCGTCCACCACGGCGCAGTGGCCGCTGCGCTCCTCCGCCACGCAGAACAGCTGCGAGTCCGCCATCCGTGCGGCGCCGGCCCCCACTCGGCGCGCCGCAGCCCCTGCCCAGCGAGCGGCCTCTCCTCCCGTCCCGACTCGTCCGCGCACGAACGGAACGCGTCGAGGGTCGAGATTGGTGGGAAGGCGGAACCAGTGCGTCTGCGCCGCCCCGCAGCCGGCTCGCTCGCTCGCTCGGGAAGCCCATCCAGGGCTGGTGTGGCCGGGAGGGATGTCTTGGCTCCGCTCAGGAGGAAGCGGGCCTTGACTTCCAGCAGGCCTGCTGCGCTCAGACTTCCTCTCGCTTGGAATTGTGTTGTTTTGGCAATACAACCTCATTCAGTAGTCAGTCTGTAGTCAAATTCCTTGGTTCTCTCAAAATGACTTTCTACAGTTGGTTTGGCCAGCATTGCATTGTATTTGGCTGTTATGCCTCGCAAGACTTTTTTTTTATGCCTTTGTTAATCTAGAATAATTTCTCTCTTATGCCATTGATTTGTTAAATGGGTTAGTTTCCTTATCTTCCTATAGCCATCCCACCTTCTGGGTTTGTCTGATTGCTTCCTCAGTGTGCTTTTTCATTAACTTGTGCACCCCTTTCCCATATTTATTTTAGACTAGAAGCTGTGTCTAAAGGCTTTATTAGATTCTGGTTCGGCTTCGTTCAAGAATGCTTCATATTACATCACCTTAGAAGGCATTTAAGTCTGATGCATTTTAGTGAACTATTTCTTTTTGACAATGTAAGTAAACACACGTTTCCCCCTTACGAAAAAGGAAGCCTATTATACGCACTGTCTATAACTTGCTCTTTTCACTTAACAATGTATCTGTCATTCTATGTCAGTGTATATCGATCTTCCTCAGTCCTTTCTATGGCTTCACAGCGCTCCAGTGAGTGGATGTATCATAGTTTATTCAATCAGGTCCTTATTGATGGACATAATGGTTATTTCCAGTTTTTTGCTATCACAAATAATGCTACAATAAATAACATTATGCATATGTTATTTTGTAGTTTTACAAGTATGGGTTTGGGGTAGAGTTCTAGAAGTGGAATTGCTGGGTCAGGGGATAAATGCATATATAGTTTTGCTAGGTGTAGCTGAATTTCTCTCAATAGAAGTTTTGTCAACACCAGCAATGTATGACAGTGACTGCTTAACAGAATAAGTTGTTAAACTTTAGGGGGCTAATCCAAAACGTTTGAAATAGTATCCTGGTGAAGTCCTTTGGAATTTTAGCTTTATGCAAGGGGTTTTCTATTAGACTTCATACCTTGGTAGCGTCTATACTTTATCTCCTGTCACCTGCACTCCTTGAGGTGGTGAAAATAAATGAGTCTCAGTGTCTGAATAAATGACCTCAAGGGGAAAGCCAAATTTTGGCTTTCTGATTTACCTTACCTACCTGATTTACCTTTCTTACTTACCTTCTGATTTCCCATTTTTAAAAAGATATTTGTTCCTGCTTCTTTTTTTCCTTCTGGGTACTCTTTACTTTTTTGCTAGCCTGTCGATATATTTTTAACATTGGCTTTTATATTTGATCAAAATTTTTAGTATTTTTTTTCTTTTGAGCTGTGGTTTTTTTTTTTTTTTTAGATTTTCTTTATTAGATGTAACAGATACTATAACACAATATAAGTAAAGTGATAAAGTTAATCATTTCCCTGCCCTGCCCTCTCCAGGTAACTTATTTAAGAGCCTGGTGTGTGTTCTTCCTTGTTCACGTAACACACGTGTTTCAGCACATATTCACGTTTGCACCTTACTTTCTCTCTCCTGCCCTCCCTCCCTGCCTCCCCCTCTAGCTAATCTCCCTCATTCTTCCCCTGTTCCCTTCTCCATTCCTCCTCCATCTGCTTTCTCTCT